>DF242519.1:0-54502 GCA_000507305.1 Breviolum minutum Mf 1.05b.01
ATTTCAAAGGCGTCACCTTTTCCAAACCATGAATTTGGGGCCATCCAGCCGTTGGTTTTTGGGGGCGAAAAAAAGTCCCCTAAGGATGGGCCAAAGATTCAACCTAACTAGCACTGACTTACTCACTCACTCCCCCGAAAACCAACATGACAATGAAAAAACAACCAATTGAAGATGTATCTCCTATTAAAAACATGGTGATTTTCCACTGTCTTGTTCGTTTTCGGTGGTGTACGCATAAAAATCCCATTGAAATTCACAAAACAAAAACCCAATACCCCAAGCAAACATGACCATATCTTTTTTCCCACAAAAGCAAACACCTTCCAATTAGAAAACCAACACCTTTTACCAGAAAACCAACACTTTCCATTTCAAACAAAAAAAACACACACCCAAACAATCATCCAACCAACTAAAACTCATCCATCCATTGCTGCTGCTTGAACCAATCAATCAGATGGACCGACGGCATGGTCACGCCCAATCAAAGGCCACACAGGCCTGCTTCGGTGGAACGTATGTGGCCTCCATACATGCGATGCCTCAAGGAACGGTTGACGGTTGAGCGAAGCCGGTTGTACTTGGATGTCCTGCTGGTACTTAGTAACTGGATTATTTCACCCTTATATAAATAGGTTGTAAGTTTCTTAAGTAAGTTATAAACCAACTTACTAACGATCATTACTAACTTCCATGGAATCCGTAGTAACCGTAGTACTTGGATTTGCAATTTTTTGGGATGCTGGAGGAAAAAAGTGAACCAAACATATTATCCCAAATGGTGGTTTGTTTGATGGTGATGTTGCCTTGGTACAATCCGTAAAATCCGCCCAAACAAAAACAACTCCAAGTTTTTCGTTGAACAAATGGCCGAGGGTTATTACATGTTTACATTCTTTGTATGTAATGATTGTATTTTTAGTAGGGAAACCCTACCCAACCCTTTATCTGTTACTGGGTTGGGGGTCGATCCTTCATACAACACTATATAGAATCATCCTCCATATGATAATCCTCAAAAAAATTGCAGGTACTCATCATATAAAACTAAGTTCCCCATAATTCCATCAAAAATTGAATGGGACCTTACCAGCGGACCCCTAAGTAAGTTGCTAGAGCTATAGGATAACTGTTTAGGGGTCTGTTCAGTGGGTCCTGTTGGAGATTTCTTGGAATAATAGAAACCTCATAAATCTGGCTTTGGTGCATTTTTCCTTGGTCATATGACATATGACACCGAGCCAAAACTTTATGCAATATTTAGAAGGAAAGCACTGGAACTCCATCAAAAAAACCTTACACCCCCGAAAATGACCCCCTGGAAGAGGAGATTCCTACTGAAAACCATCATTTTCAGGTTCCATGTTAGTTTTCGGAGGGGTACATTTGATTTGCATAGTTTATACGAAATTGGCCCCCCAAAAAATGGGAAGGAATCCAAAATACTTTGCATTTCACACTTCGTCATCATGGAAGTCAAAACTGGGTCCCTCCAATAGTACTTTACCCTTCAAAATTTGTTCAAATATAACAATTTTCCATTTCTAGTTGGTGGTTTCAACCCATTTGAAAAATATTAGTCAAAATGGGAATCTTCCCCAAATAAGGGTGAAAATAAGACATCGTTAAAACCACCACCCAGATTTCCATGATTATGTGAAAGAGGGTAAAACAAAAAATTGAGTTTTTTTGAAAAAATCCAGGTTGGAAAAATACTGTAATTGTTTCAGAAACAATTTTGCATCAATCCATCAATCAATGGGAAGATCCAAAAGTCTCACAAATTCCGAATCTCCCCCGATTGTATGGAAGCACCAAACCCTCCCCCAATTCGCCAATGCTGGGGATTCAAAAAAAAGGTGAGTATGACACCCCATGACATCCCAAGGATTCATAAGGATTCTTAGGGCAGCTTCAACTTTTGTTGTAACAGAACTCTGGGCATCCCCGAACGCATTTCGAGCCATGATATTGCCAGGTGTTGTCGGCAACTGGGTCGAAAAGGGCGGGAATTTGTGTGTGTTCTGGTGGGTGGACATATCTCTGGAGAGGTTTATTTTCCAAAGAATGGAGGTGAAAGATTACATGTCAAAAGATGACGATCCACCAGCTATTACTTCAGTGTGTACTACAAGGGAACCCATGTTGTGAGGGGTTATAACTTATAGCCATCATTTTTCATGGCTTTGGGTTCCAGCTATCTGGTAAGTGCAGCTCCCTTGGTTGAATTCTCTGGGAGAAACGACGTAAATCTTCACCAACCCAAATGTTCAAGCCATTTTGGGAGTCCGTCAACAAAACCCTGACGTGACATTCCATACTGATTGGTTCATGCAAAGGGGTCCAAAAAAAATTGCTTATGAAATAATCCCAGAATAGAACTGGGTAGTAGTACAATCCCCTATGTAGAGACAGCAAATCACCAGGACTTGCTTCTAGTCACTACCTTCAAGTGAGCTTCGGCAGTTTGGTTTTCAGATTTCTGCCTCCAAACACTGTTCGCTTGCAGCACTTGTGAAGCGGCCTGCAAAACCTGCAAAAGAGGCGAAAAACACACTTGGAGCATTGCATTGTTATAGTGGCCGCGTAATCGCATAGTAACTGCCCCTTGAGTCACAGCAAAGTGGCCACGTGTTCTGGCCGGTGAATGCTCGGTTTCGGTCCAGCACAAAAACTCTTCTCCAAGCCCTGTGCTGCTTGTTGTTGTAGTCCCAGTCCTCAGCAAATAGCAAACGTTCCACAAAGCCTGGCCTAGGGCCATTTGCAGGATCTGGCGTTTAACTTGCAACCGTTGGATCTCTTTGTTCTCCCGGTCCTTGATCAACCTTTTAATCCGCAGTTCCATGTGGTTGCGAACAAGCTTGATATACGTCTCAAAAGCCATCGTCTTTTTGTGCTTCTCCAGGAAGGACGGTTTGTAGGGGATCTTGGGTTGATTGCCAACCACATACATCAGACCCTGTCTGAGCAGGGTTGGGCATATCGCCCCCGCAATAGGACGCTTCTTGGGGTTTTGGTTCAAGTTGCATACCGCAACGGGGTTGCCTTAGACAAACAAACCAAACCAGTTGCTGAATCTGCAGATCTGCTTGTTGGGTCCATCCTCGCGGACCTCTTCGCCGCATCCCCGCGGTGACCGAATCTCGCCGTTGATGATGCCCCTAAGTTCCAAACGGAACCTATATATTTTCAGAAAGGCATTGAGGATCAAGTTCATCAATGGCACTAGGATGTCCGGTTGGTAGTTAGGATCGAAGGTTGGGATCAGTGGGTTATAACCTTCAATAGACCTCGTTTATAACGAGGTTATAGGCGTTACCCGTTACCCTTAGACTCTCATGAGTTTAGGATCACTTAATGATTTCACCCTAAGATAGACATGTCCTATGTATGATTTAAATGTGCCAGGAATCAAAAAAAATCAACTCAGTACTTGCCGTTATTGTATTGAAATCACATCATCTATGTTGGGGTTCAGAAAAAAAACCAAGTGATCCCTTAAAAACATCCAATCCCCGATTCAATCGCCATCAAGATTTTGACCCCCCAAACCGGACACCCCTTGAGCATCAACAAAAAATGGTCCATTTTTTGCCAGAAACCAAAGGTTGTTGAGTTCACATGATGCTCCGCTAAACTAACATAGCAATGAAAAATGGACCTGGATGGAAGATGTCGATGTATTTCCTCTTGAAAATGGGGATGTGCCAGCCAGCTATGTTAGTTTACCAGAGGGTAGCAAATGCAATTTCTTCTCTTTTCTCAGGGGATAGTTGGATGTAGCTGGTGGGATGTTGAGTTGAAAAAACTGGGAACTCAACACCCCCAACCGGTCACGAAAAAATGGCAATTCTGCGATGGTGCCCTCTTTGGGATATGTTGAGTTCACATGACCCTTTCACTTATATAAAGGTTGCTTTTTGTGACCTCCAAACCTGCTTGGGCAATTTATTATAAATCCTTAATCTGAATGTTTCGGCCATTTTGGGTAGGATTCCCTTACCTTTTGGGATGACCTCGGCTCAGGTCGCTATAAATTGCCTACCTTTCTACCCCAAAACCATGAACACATGAAGGGGTTGTAGGCCCTAAATATATGGGCTATAACAAATATCCCCCAAAAATGAAGGAAACATGGATTCCCATGGTCAGCTGGTGATGAAACAAACATGATTCCAAAACACTGGCTACTGCAACAATAAACAATCGAGAAAGGCAATCAAACATGACAATGATGCTGATGAAGGTGACACTGAACCTAGTTGGGGATCAAGTTGGGTCTTTTTTGTTCTTTCTTTCACCTGATTCTCCCTTTGAGTTGAGTTGTGGAAGGATGAATCACCCAGTTTTCACACTTGAAGAAACTTTCACCACCTGGAAACTGATGGGGACCCTAGAAGATCTGGTGGGATGCTTTTTTGGGGGAGCCTTCCCGAGGTTTTTGCTATTTTTGTTGGATCTTTTTGAACATATGGAAATAACCGGAACTCAGAGGGCTTTTATTCCGCCTATGTTTTTCTCCTTGGAAGTTTTCTCTGAGTTCTCCGAACGCCCCAGCTGCGACGTAAGATGTGGCTGAAGTACTTGTCATCCTGGATCCTTGGTTTTGCAAAAAAAACGTGTTTTTTTTTTCCCGCCGGAGGATTGAAAACGGGGATTCTTTTGGGGGATCTTTGGTAAAAGTGGGTTAAAATGTGAGAGCTTGAGATTTTATTGCATTTTTTTTCAAATAGGATAAAGCCATATAGTACAGTACTTGGTGGTGAATCGTGGTAGTGATCGCAATGATGTAAAACGTAAGTTGGATTGCGTTGTAAACCTGTTTACTTGGATTTGCTTATTCAACGCTTGGATTTGCTTCCCAAATGGGGGTTTGATGGTGATTTCAATGGAGTTTGCTGCTTCCCTTTAAAAGGTGGTAATGGTGGTAGGTAGCATATAATCATCCAATTGGTAATATATATAAGTGGTATATACGGTATATACGTGCTATACACTGCCACCTGGGTGATTATATATCACCTATTAAGGGAACCAAAAACAGTTCTTGATTTACGATGGCAGAAAGTAAACGATCACAATCAAAACAAACCCAAGATTACCGGACTTAGAGCATTTCAACCAACTTACAGGGTTAATTAGTAGTTACAAGAAGGGGCCCCCCTAGTTATAAGGTAGTTATAACCCCAACAAACCCTATTTAACCATGGTTGTAAATGGGTATAACTAGGGATAAATCCACTCATAGTAGGTAGGGGGCCCCTTCTTGTACAAGCCAACTTATAATTAGTTAACTAGTTGCGAAGTACTGTGAGAGACTCAAGTAAAACCCTGCTGTACACTGTACACTGGTCAAACATGACCACTTCATGAGAGACTTAGCAAGGGGGGTTGGGGAAAGTGGTATTTACTCAGTGCAACAAGGCAACAAGTTGGTTTGGAACTTCCTTTATTAAGCCACCCTATCACATGGAGGGTCTATGAAGTAAAGAAGTGAGCTGATATGCCTAGGTATCGCTGTGGGTTGGAGTCTGATGCGTCATAACAAGCACCATTTCTGACATCACATCCATTCATTGCTGAGCACTGTCCTTGCATACAGGGTATGTAACTAGAAGCAAAACAAAAAAATATATATCAAAATAAAATAAATATTATATCATCACCTTCAATCAAACCTCCAAAGGATTGCAGCTAGCCATACTTTAAACAAATCAAGTGCAGGGCTAGGCTTAGTATCCATGTCTGGCTGATTCTGGCTGATCCCCATTGAAGGGAATCCGCGAACCACAGTCATTTGGAATGGGAACATTGCCCCAAGTCTTAGGGACTTACGATCACCATGGTTTTTTGAGCACTTACTAAGTGGGATGATCCTCCAAGTAAGCTGGAAATTCCAAGACATGGTTTCACTCCAACTTTCCCACTGTTATCTTCAAAACTTTACTATAATGGTTTAAACACATGATCTTGAATACATGGTTTTTATACATGGCAATCTAGGCGAATATTTAGGAAACAGCTGCTAGGGCTGCTAGGGTACTTTCCCAAGGGTACACACATCTTTCCCTTATATCGGCCTCTACTAGTTATAACCCCTATCAATATCCCATAATATGGCCTAACATAACTGGGCCATTTACTTGGTGTGAAATCTGTTACCCCTTAGAAATGGAGGTATTTCACCAGCCTAACTAGGATTTTTTGGGCCCCCCCCTTTGGGCCCTGGGTTGAACAAAAAAACACCAAAAAGGGTCAACCTGCGATTACCTAAGGTGTGCCAAGAGTCTAGATACCTTGAAAAAACCACCAAAAAACCAATGCCTGGTGATTCAGCCGCCGTGACCTTTTTGGGATGGTGAGTGAAAAACGTGACCCTTTCAAAGGCTATCACCTGCTGGAAAACATGAAGATTTTTTGCAGATTGCAGCCCTAAAAGAGCCATCTAACCACACAAAAACCATTCACAGCCGACGAATGGCACGTCCGGGAATTCGGTGCGAATGCATTCTGCGGCCGTTGGCTCGCTAGCGTGACCAAAACCTGCTAGCATGAACTCTCTGTGATGGGACGAACCGAACATCTGAACTCGAGGTCGCCAAACACACGGGGCCCGCGACTTTGAGGTAGTGCGGCAACCGCCTGGGTCTTTTGTTTCGGTTCGTGCTTGTTTTGCCGCTGCTTCCAGTTCTTTTTTTGCCAACCGGCTGAGGTTTTTGCACGTATCCGGCGAAATATTGTGTGGCCCGACGGGCTGCTTGTTGCATGGTGCGTGGCAGCTTCTTCAAGGTTGCGTGGTCTAAACAATTTCGTGCACATTCTTTGTCATGTGTCTCTTCACACAAAGGTACACGAAAATTCAATCCTGCGTGGGAGTTACCAAACAAGAGCACCGTAAATGCATTCATAGTGCCAGACAACCATGGATCTTCCCGTTTCCCTAAAAGATGGGTTCCCATGGCACTTATGAGGCAATGAATCCATCCAAAACTCTACTTATCACACAATTGTAAGTGATTAGCGACTGAGGTTTTATAGATTCATTTGCTACAACTTTTCTGGGGGGGGTTGGCATGTTTCTTCGAAAGCCCAACCATATATCTAATCATATTTGAAACCACCTAGTTGCTACCATCACCACTACAATAACAGATCAAAAACAACATAATATATATATATATAACAAACATTTGTACTTAGCCATTTCCCTTTTTTTGCATTTCCCATTGAGTGCCAAACCCTGCCGAGAGATGTTCATAGTACTTGGCAAAATCCGTCAGCGAGATCCTTCCGATTTTTGGAGAAGTCGTAAGGACGGGCGTCTTTTCGAGGTTCATGTTACAAGATGGGCCCCCCTAACTACTATAAGTGGATTTATCCCTAGTTATACCCATTTACAACCATGGTTAAATAGGGTTTGACGTGGACTTCCAGGTAATGTTTCTTTTTCCATCCCTTTTTGCTTGGTTTTGGGGTGCGTCCCGTGATGTTTGGCCCGCCTGCCATTGCGGCTTTGAATTTGAGTCATCACTTCGTTGTAGACCTGGCGGACGAATTCCAAAGAAATCCATAGAAAAGTGACTTGGTGGCTCATGGCTCATGGTAGAAAGGGGGCCCCTGCCAGCTACAAGTAGGGGCCCATACCCAAGTAGGGGTCAAGTACCCATTTGCAAGGCCACTTAGACGGGTGACATAACACCATTTATAGCGAGGACTGGGGTCTATCTGGTAGTGATCGTAACCATCGTGATCTTACAGTTGGTTTCTTCTAACCCTGTTTAGTGGACAAATTTCCACCAACTTAGGGGTTGGTTATTAGTTAAAACTCAAATTAGTTATAACTATACCTTTGGACCCCAAAACCATGAACAATGCAGGTTTTAGGCCCTCAATATATGGGTCATAACTTTTAAACATGAAGGAAACATGGGTTCCCATGGTAGTTACTAAGTACCATTTTCCCCACTTGTTTCGAAAGTACATCCTTTACCCAACATCCTCCCTGGGAGTCGATGTAAACACATGGGCATTGACACATCCTCAAATCTGCAAATAGAATGTTGGAAACATCTTAAGATCTCACCTACATACCCCCGGAAGATACTTCCAATAAATTGAGTTAAAAACGTATTCTCTTCAAAAAACCTAGTGATTCCTACTGATGATGCAACCCCACACCATTGGAGACAAGGTAACGAGAACTACCCGTCAAAAAGAAATCCCGGGATGTGACACATGCCGTTATTCCAACGTCAAATGATCCTAAGCCAAAATGCTCCATGGGACTGGATTATTTACCCAGCCATTTCCCCTGGTTCATGTAGCCATTTTTCACCCTTCATGTAGGTAAATCTTCCCATCCCATTCGTCGCATTTGGGGTAACCATTGATCCCAACAAATCCTTCCAACCGGCACATCCCTTTGGTTCACTTTTTTGGGTCCCATCACAAGCACCTCTTTGACCTCTTTCAATCCAGCCTCGCAGTTCAATCATCCCATCAAACTCAACGGCTGGGATTTTTTGAAAGGCGTCAGGTCTGAAGGGGTGAATCCCATGCCCTACTCTTGGAGGCGAATACTTCCTGAACTCAACGGTGTTTGATTGGTGTGGTTATTGGTATCCAACTACCTCCTCACGTTTGGTATTTGGAAGCCTAGGGATGTTTGCTTTTTTTGGTTTCTAGGATAAGTTGATGGTCCTGCCCCCCCAACAAAAGATATCTGCCTGGTGATTCAAGGCGTGATCTTTTTTGAGATGATTAAGTGACCTTTTAAGGGCTTAAGCGACCTTGAACTAGGGGATCAAAAGCTCACTTTGAATCATCCGGTGTGTGTTTTTTTTTGTAGTAAAATCTCAACTACATTTTTTCTTCGCGATTTGAAGATTGCTACATCTCAGGACTACCAACAGGAAGTGCTTACATATATCTTGGATCTACCCCCGAGCCAGGATGCTACTCACCACCCGGAGTAGCACAACCTGTATTTGCAATGATGGGAAGGTTTTTTTCAGGTCCAAGAACATTTGGGTACAATAGCGTACCTGAAACATGAAAGAAGACTGCAGGTTTGCAATGGCAGGATGTATAATCAGCCGATATATTGGGTGCTGCCAAAACACTGCAACAACCAGTGGGTAGTCAAGGTTGTCTTTTGGCTTCCCTTCATAAACATGAAAAGGTTATCTACCAACTGTGAACCAGCATTTAGGCATACACCAACCGATATAAAATGAGGGGTTGTCCAGGTCACTGTGCATAGAAAAAAATGGCTAACATAACCCCCCAAATTAAGCACAAATCATTGAGCCATGAAAAAGAACAACTTCTTCCTTTCCATGAAATCCTGGTTGTCTAATCGGAATCCTTAGAATGGTTTATGAAATAATCCAAAACCGGGTAGTATTTCATCCCCGACATATACCCTGAAATAACTGTTTGGGCCCTTTTTCATTGCTCACCTAATTTTTGGAAGGTATTTTGAAAAAAAGATTCGGTGATTTGCCATGGCGATACCACTCTAAAAACGGGGCCCTTTTTTCATTGCCTGCTCTATTGTTCTGGCTAGTCAACCAACCCCCCCTAAAGTACCCCCCCCCCCCAGAAATAAAGGTTCAATAAGACCTCCTTAAGGGAAACCAATGGGTTTTCATAAGCCCTGATCGTAAGGCTGACTAGGATGTCCCGTTGGAAATTAGAATCCAGTGCTTCGTAAAATTCGTTATACCCCTCATATCCCCCCATTTATAAGGATCGGTGAAACAACCCATTGATCCGATCACCCATGGATCCTAACAAACCCCTTCCTTCCCGGGACATCCACGTATTTCTTGGGGGAGAAAAACTCCAAGTCGGCCAAAACACCTCCACATCTGGATGATGGGAAGCATTCAAGCGCGCCTCAGAGTCAGAGGTTTCCAAGAATTTCAGGTACCTAAAGATATATGGATTGGTACTTTTTTATGGTGAAGCACCAAGAATATATGGATTTCCAAGAATTTCAGAGCACCAAGAAGTTTAAGATGACTTTTTTTTATGGATTGTACCATGGTGAATCTCCATGTTTCACCAGCATCTGGAGAATATACTTGGATGTCCATGGTACTTGGTAAATGGGTTATTTACACCCCTACATCAGTAGGTCGTTTCACAGTTGATGGTTTTGTTTCACTATGTTTCACTTACACTCCCTGAAACGAATACCCACCTGAAGTTTAACATTTATCTCCTGAAAAGTTACCGAAACCCAATAGGATAGGCAAATTTCCAACCACCATTTTTCATGGGTGAGCTGTTGAACTTCCGGGATGTCAGGCCATTTTGGTGGTGGGTGTTTTCCCTTACATAAGCCGTATCCATACAGCAGTGTCCATTGCTTGGTCCCTCAGGGCAAAGTTTCGATTAATTCGACCCATAGTTGAATTGTGGTCCATAATGATGGTATAGTTCAGGTAGTTCATGGCACCTCCTCATCTGTGCAAATTTTTGCGAAGCCTGAATTTTTTTGAGCCATTCTTTTTGTTGGGGGAAAGATTCAATTCAATTCCCTTACTATTCACCAGCAATACCTGACGTGACACAGTACTTATTACGACCCTTTGCTCATCATTTAATAAGGAAAGCTTGTCATCCAGGCTCATGACTGAACACAGCTAAAGGTGAGGATTGGAGCTTAGGATCACCTTCCATTGATTTCAGCCATGTATTAATTACGCCATTTGGAAGGAGTCCCACAATCCGATCTTTAGGGGACGGTTCCTACCTAACCATGGTTATGAACAAATAATTACCTTTTTCCGGGAACAAACAGCTCTAAACTCACGACTGGAGGATGGCGCAAGCCAAGAATATGGGCCAAGGGGGGTGAACATGATTTTTGTTGGCGAAAAAAGATCAAGACACCCAACAAAATTCCCATGAAATCAGTCTCTTAGATTGGGGTAACCTTAGATTCCCATGATGGTTTGGGAGTGGAAATTGTGACACCCTTTGAATTTCCATGCAATACATACTGTAAGCTTCTTAGAACACACCTGCATCCTTACTTCACACTTGTGGACAAGGCCTTTCGTAATACTCGGGTTACCTGCAGGAGATAAAGCCCTAATAGCCGACCTTTCTTGGAATGAACCCACTCGGCTTAATATTTCCCTAAGAACGCCAGCTATTTTTCTTGGTGGTGCGTGGCAATTTAGGAGTGTGTGCGGAAATTTCCTATCATACTGTTGATGAAAGAAATCCTGCAGCAATTGATAAGTAGTTTATCCCATTATTTATAGAGCCAGATTGCTTCCATCAACAGTAACTTGAGGATGATTTCTGGAAGACATGTGTTTATGGTTTGGGGTTTGTCTAGTTGGTGGTTTCAACCCATCTAAAAAATATGCTCGTCAAAATGGGTTCATCTTCCCCAAAGTTCGGGGATGAAAAAAAATGTTTGAAACCACCGTCCAGTTATTATCAGTTATTATCATGTTCATGGTTGGGGTTCACGGATCATCCCCACAAAAAAAAAACCTCACACTTTCGTAGCCTTACCACCACCACCACCGCCGCCACCCCGCAGTTCGATCGACACCCCCGACCCGTAAGGTTTTGAGCTCGATAAAGTTCTCGGTCCCTTGAAGGCTTTGGAAGACCTGTGGCATGCAGGGTGAAGGTGACTGGTGGAGGAATAAATGAGGGAATCTTACCTTGGATGTCCCGTTGGAAGGGTTTGTTAGGATCAAAGGTTAGGAAGATTAATGGGTTGTAACCTCAGTATATCACATCTATAAGTACAATGTTGGTTTTAGAGTTATGACCCATAGAAGTTATAACTTCCTGGAACATCCAAGTAAATGAGGGAAGCTTATTTGGTGCCTCATGGTACTGATCGTAAGGATCGTTACGTATAAGTTGTCTATCCCCAGCCTGCCCGCGGAAGGCTCTTTGAGTTGGTTGTTGGTTGAGTTCCAAGTGGTTGCCCTGGCAAAAAAAAGTAGGGTGAACCTGTTGATGCTTTAGAAATCCGGCTGTATAAAACCACATGGGATGGTACTAAAAACCTGTAAATAATGGGATACTTAGAGGTTCAGGATACTTAGGATACGTGGATAGTAACCAGGGTTATAACCTCTATTTCCGTGGGTTATATGTCCCCAAATCCTAGGGTTATAAACCTACATATAGCCAGTTACCAAGTATCCTGAACCTCTAAGTAAACTACCTATAATTACCTGGTAATGGGATGAAGCCAGTTAAAATGGTCGAACGCAAACTAATCACCACAAAAGATGGGGTGCGAGCAAACAAAAACTTTAAAACATTCCGGCATTATTGTCCGAGAACAAACACCATCAGTTGCAACTTTCAGAGGATTTTTTTTTGGGAAAATGGATGTCCACGGAAGTTAGTAAATGGTTAAATCGGTTATAACCTACTTATAAAGGGGGTATATTGGGGTTATATAACTCACTTACAAATCTTTGTACTCACTTCCTGCACCAGAAGCCTCAACCCCAACTTGGTGGCGGCTATCAGTACTTACTACGTAGTAAGGTTGGGTCATAAGTATGATTAACTGACTAAGTTTGTTTGGTAAGTCCCCTGAAGTGTTTGGTGAAATTTTGATCCAAATAAAACAACAAAAACCCTCATCTTCGTGTAAACCCCCCAAAAAAATTTGGCAACTGGGAGGCTTAGCCTCCAAATATAACGGGGAAATGAAAAATGAGGGTATAGTCTAGTTACCAACTACCCTCTGGTAAACTAACATAGCTGGCTGGAAAATCCGCAGTTTGAATAGGAAATATATCTTCCATCCTTTTGGTTCATTTTCCAGCCATTGCTATGTTACTTTACTGGAGTGTATATAAACCCTACCTAGAGTTTCAGGAGACTTAGTAAGTGGATAGTAACCAGGGTTATAACCCCTATAAGTGGGTTATATGTTCCCCAAATCCTAGGGTTATAAACCTACAGATAACCAGTTACATTTTACCAGAGGGTATATTTTTTCGCCACTGCAGCATTGGACCACCTTTTTTTTTCCTGATGATTCCCAACATCCCATGATCCGTTTCTTGAACGCAGATCATCTGCGACAAAGGTCATGGCGACTGGGAAGTCTTTGGTCAAACATGACATGGACATCCAACATATTGATTTCTTGGATGGGGGTTTAAGAAAAGGTCACTAAATTACACAGGGATCAAACTTGATTGCAAATGTATGGAACATTTTTTGAAGTATATGGGGGTTTCCTAAAATGGTGGTACCCAACAACTATTGGTTTTCCTACTAAAAATGAGCATTTTGGGGTGTTTTGGTGGTACCACCATTTTAGGAAACACCCATATGAAACAAGTGCCTTGTTGGGGTTGGTATTAGAATGACTCCTCTTTAAGGATTCTTTAAGGCACCTTTATACATTAGATATAATTACCTCCATCCTTCCCAGGATGCCACGGCTTGTGGCAACTTGCAGGTTTAGCTTGGGCATCTCCTACAAAAAAAGATAAACACATGTCATTCTCCTTATGGGTGGTGATTGCATCCTGGCTTGCGGGAGGAGGAAATTTCCCATGACGGGTCCACGTAAGTGGTTTTTGTTCGTATCCGGTGGGTTTTTTCGTCCCCAAGGTTACTGGGGCAACGTGGGACCCCTTAGAAATGGCCGGTTCCTCCATGGCAGCTATAAATGGGGGGCCCATCCTAACTACTTGCAAGTCCTGGGGTCCCATCCTCCAAGTGGTGGAGGTAGAGCCAACTTCTAAAGGTCCGGCTAGGTCCCCTTCCCATGCCATAAGTCAGATATACATAGTTGTGTGGATCCACTAAGAAGTCCCCGTAAACTCAAAGTAAGTATGATGTTCCTCAAAGATTTCTATTAAAAGATTGCCAAGAGTTCATAGAACGTCTTTTTGGTGCTTGGAAAAAAGAGTTGCAAACACCGTTTTCCTCGTGATTTTACCTGGTTTCTCACTCCAAGGCAAATTTGATCATATTTCATCATGCTTCAAATTCTTTTAATGTGTGTAATCGATATGCTAAAAAGGCTGGACAAAAGTAAAACATATTACCCCAAATGGTGGTCTAATATGGTCTAATGGTGATTTAGCATGGTAAAATCCGTAAAAAAGCACCTTCGTCAATTCCAAGATGCACTAATATGTGGCCAAATCATAATATTTCACCCACCTAGATTTCACTGAAATAAGAACATTTCCCTTACAAAACTACCTTTAGAGGCGTTTTTGGTCGTGTTTTCAGGTCGCGATTAATTCATGGCCTAGATTTTCTTATCTTTCGGACTTTGAACAGTCCAGTGGGTCGCCTATGATCCTTAACAAAGCACGCCGAATTTTTGGGGCGTGAAACAACTCGTGGTTCCCTCGATTTCGATCGATCGGTCAAGCAAGCCGCACGGGTCGGGGAGGAGTTTCACAACGTGAGCAGCTTACTTCCGAGGTAGGAGGAGGAAGCCCAGTTATAAAATGGAGTTAGTTCACCCCTGTAAATAGGCTACTTGGCTGTCCCAGGAAGTTAGTAAAAGGTTAGGATCAGTGGGTTATGACCCCAATATACCCCATTTATCAGTAGGTTATAACTCATTTACTAACCATCTACTAACTTCCTTGGACATCCAAGTAGTTGGTGGTTGAACCAACCCATTTGAAAAATATGCTCGTCAAATTGGATCATGAAACCCCCAGGGATCGGGGTGTAAAATTTTCAAACTCTTTGAAACCATCACCTAGTAGGGTGTTTTTCACCCCACCAGGCAAACCCATGAAAATATTCAGCCATTTTTTTTTGGGGGCCCAGGACACTCCATTGAAATAACTGGATTAGGGGCCCTGTTATTGTATGGCCAAGCGCAAGAAAAATTCTGGAACTTAAAGTTCACTTCTTGTCAAACAAACGATTCTTTTGCCCCAAGGTTCGCGGTTAAAAATAGCAAACATCTTTTTGAAAGCACCACCTACTTGGATGTCCCAAGTTAGGATAAACGGTTAGTAAATGGGTTATGACCTACTTACAAATGGGGTACATTGGGGTGAAAAAGCCCACTGATTCCTAACCTTTTACTAACTTCCTTCCGGGACATCCAAGTAGTTTGTCTACTTGGCTACTATGCATTGGGTCGGGTCCAAACACTGCAATGGTGGATTCCGTGAAGGCTAATATACACGCCTTAATTGAAATTAATGATGACCAAGTGGTTCAACTAGGGTGATTTGTAAGCCGATTACAACTAGGGTGATTTGTAAGGTCTACCAGGGTGAAATATCTCATATCATGAAACCTTGGATTTGCTTGTTCGATGTCTGGAACAAAAGTTCCAAACATATATTCCTCCCAAATGGTGGGAAAAAACAAAAATGGTGGATTTTCATCCCATGGGAGAACAAATCCGTTAAAAAACATCAACAAAGTCCCAAAAATAGTCTAGTTGGTGGTTTCAACCCCTTTGAAAAATATGCTCGCCAAAATGGGTTCATCTTCCCTAAGGTTCGGGGTGAACATTAAAAATATTTGAGTTGCCACCACCCAAAAATATTGATGACCAGATCGATTCAAGACATGATTACCTCAAACCATTGGTTGATCGTTATGAAGTGAAAAACGGCTGGGGAAAAAATCTACCCCGTGAAAACCCACCCCGTAGATCCAGCAGTAGACATGAAGCCCATTTTTTGAGAAAAAACATCCGTGGATCCTGGTTGCACTTCCCTATAAAAGAATGGCCCGAAATAATGAGTAACTGGGGTCATAACTCATATCCCTTATAGATGTACTGTATGGTTATAACTTCATTTATAACTAGTAGGTGCCAATTTTATATAAGCAATATTCTCCTGTAGCTTGTTGTGCTTTAAACCATTCTCTCCCCCCCAAAAAAGTGTTCACGCACACTGCTTAAACGGGTAGATTCTCCTATTTAGAACCCGTCCTGTTTTTACCGAAAAACAACGTGATTCACGAAGATTGTCCCTTTCCCGTCGACTCTGAATCCTGCGCGGATCGTTTTTTTTTTTGCATGCAAAAAGATCAAAAAGCACAACACTGGGAGAATCATCAAATTTCATCACTAGTTGGTGGTTGAACCAACCCCCTTGAAAAATATGCACGTCAAAATGGGTTCATCTTCCCCAAGTAGGGATGAAAATTAAAAACATTTCAAATCACCATCTAGATCAAATTTCTAGCGATCACCAACTTAAATTCACCATTTTTCAGCCCTTCTTTGCAGGTGACCCTGCCTTAGATTGTCCGGAAGCATCAACTTGAGATTTCCCTATACATCTTCCCTACTTAGAGGTTCAGGATACGGATTGTAAGTGCTTATATGTAGGTTGAAATAACCCTAGGATTTGGGGACATATAACCCATTTATAGAGGTTTTTTTCACCCTGGTTACTATCCACAAAAACCCTAAGTATCCTGAACCTCTAAGTACTTCTTCTTGTGGCTTGAACTTTCAGTTGAATCCTGAACGAATTTCTCAGATTTGCTTGTTGGAAAGTTAGGTGGTTGGAAAAGAATCCAACATATTCCCCAAATGGTGGTTTAATACTGTTGATGGCTGAACTCCTGCACCAGTTGATAGATAGTTTATCAATGTTTATCAGTTTATCCCATTATTTACAAGGTTCTTTACATCCCAGGAGGTGCAGGACTTCTTCCATCAACAGTAATAGTTTGCTAGCTGGTGGTTGGTTCCCCAACCCATTGAAAAATATGCGAACGTCAAATTGGATCATGAAACCCCAAGGTTCGGGATGAACATAAAAAATGTTTGAAACCACCACCCAGTAGTTTACCATGGTACAAAGTGAAACGTCACCTTAAACAATTATAAACAAGTTCGGCAACGTGAACAAAAACCTGGGAAGCGTTGCATGCAAAGGGGTTTTAAGATGTATCTCCTTTCAAATATGCCTATTCTAGGTATCTATTGTATCTATCTTAAATTTCAGCGGGGTGTAAAACAAACTCCTAAACATGAAGAGAGTCTGTGGCTTCCCATGGATGTATAATCCCCTGAAGGGAAACAATACACTTCCCTTCGGTGAATGGAAATCAATCATACTGCTGATGGCTTCAATCCTGCACCAGTTGATATGGTAAATATCCCGTTATTTACAGGGTTTCATACATCCCAGGTGGTGCAGGATTTTGTCCATCAACAGTATCACATATCCATACGGCAAATGTAGGGAAATATCCGATGGAACACCACCCCCCAAAAACCAACGGCCTGGAACCCCAAGATTTTCAGGAGGCAGCAACGGCAACAAAACCCTGGAATGACATTCCATGAAATCCTGATTGGTTGATAGGGACCCATATAATGGCTTGTTATAATCTCTATATAACTGGCTAGTATTTCATCCCCCAAAAAACAGCGAAACAAAAACCGAGTTTTTTAAACTCACTGCTCAGGTGTAACCAGCTGTTAGTTTTCAGGGGTCGCCCGCTGTCAACAGGGTTTAGGCAAGAACCCACCATGTAAATATCCTCCTATTTGTACCGATACTGTTATGAAGAGCAATCCAGCAAAAGGTTATATACCAGGATTTCCCCCAACATATCCCCAATTCACATGTTGAATTGGCATGTTTAAAGGTAAATCATTCAGGGTCATTTTCAATTTGCATGTGCTGGAAGGGTGTTGTTGACTGAGAATCCTCAAAGAATACATGTCTTTGAAAATAAAACATATCCCTAATGAAATGCATCCAGAAGAAAGACCCCGGCCCTTTTGCAACAATGACAGCACCATCATTTTTCTTCAACATCGAAGAAGAGTCTGTGGCCTTGAAGATAGGCTGGTCCAAAAAAACGTGGTGATCGGCAGTTTCGCAAATTCCAACTTGCAAACAAAAGTCGAAAGAACAATGGCAAGGGGCGTTCCATAATCTTGGATACTTTTCCAGCTCAAAGGACAAAATTATGAAACAAAAAAAGATTATTTAAATCTATGCTGCTTAATAGCTATGGCTATGGTCATGTAACATGTACAAAGTTTTAATACCAGACTGTACACTGCGAACTGCTCCTGGCACATTGAGCCAGTGATCACCCCAGGAGTTTAGTTGCAACATCCCAGAGAGTAGTTTGAACATCAGTTGACGTCACACCATCAAGCCGATTTGTTACATTTGTCACCTCTTCACGGATGATATTCTTGGCCTTCTCTAGGGCCTTTGATTTAGCTTCAGCATTTTGCATGGACTGTGCTTCGTTATGTACTTTCAAAGCCAAAACCAAAACAGTTTCGGTCAAAATGGTACGCCCTAAGAACATTGTGTTCTCATGCTGCCTCACATGTTCTTTGAGGGTAGACAACTCTTTGGGGATGCTTGAATGGTCTGTGTACTCCACGGCATTGTCCTCAATGAGCTCAATCAGGCTCTTGCTGCGATCTTTCTCCTGCAAACATGATTTGGCTGGGTCTAGTCTTATGGATTGTCCAACTTACTGACAAGTCAAAAAATTGTACATGCCTATTCAAATGGACAAATATATATATATATATATGGCTAGTTGATTGGCTAAAGGCCAACAGGGAAATCATTTTTTGAACATGATGAATCACGATCATAAAATCAAAAGAAAATAGATACAACATCATTTCCTGAACTTTGCATTCTAAGCCTTGCAACCTTATGCCAAGCAAACCTAACCAAACCTAAACTTAAGCCTTCACACCACAAATCTAGGTCCTTGTGCAAAGTTCCAATCATCGTGACGAAGGGCTCTCCTTTCACCACAAGCTTGCTGATCATACCATTTGCGGCGCCCATGACAATGTCCTTGATCGAGCTATCAGCGGTGATCTCAGTTCGCCATGTCTGCTCAGCAAGTGGAAGAGCAGGTGCAATGTTTCTCTTCACAGCGTTGGCAGCATCCAGGAGCTTTGTTTGGTGCAAAGCAATCTGCTCCAAGACTGTGTCAGTGAACAACTCCTGCATGAAGAGCATGTCGTGGAAGCACTGAAACGAGTCAAGCTGGTAGAAGTCTTGGTGAACCCTTTCTGTGTTCACTTCCGCCAGCTTCTCTTGTTGATTTGGGTCAAGTTCTTCCAAAGAAGCGGCATCCAAATCATGGATGTTCTCCTTCTCCTTCTTCTGATCCATGTCCTTGTCCTTCTCCTTCTCCTTGTCGTTGTCCTCGCCAGCCTTCTCTGCCACCTCCACTGCAACTAAAGCCCAGTTTGACAACTCAAGATCTAGGTTATCCTTCTCTGCATTTTCTCCAACTTCAGATCCATGAACTTTACCTTCAGTAGATTGAACTACTTCATCTTCACCTCCATGACTTGCTGATTCTTTTTCATGTTCCTGTTCCTCTTGTCCCTTTTGATCACGTTCACTTTGTTCTGGTGATTTTGGCAATTCCACTTCCGGAGGTGGTGGACGCAAAGCCATCAGCGCATCAAACTGCTTCTTCAGCTTGAAGAGAAAGTCGGCTTGCTTGATCACAGGCCTGAGAAGCATCAACTTCCCATCTTCATTCTTCCCTGTGGAAACCTTCAACTTCTCCAAAGCTTGGGCGACAAGCGAACCTGCTTTCAAGATGTCAATGTGAAGTACCAAAATCTTCGCAATGGGGTTTTCTCGATCATAGCCAAGGTCCGAAATGTTCACCAGAAGAGTGCTTCTGCGAACCATTGTCTGCCGTGAGATAGAAACTGGATCCTTTCTCACCTGGCATGCTGAGATCCAAAGTCTTTTTTTTTCAAAGTCAATGTCAATGTTGTTTATCATGGTTGAAGGAAGTCAGTAAAAGCTACAGTGAAAGCAACAAATTAAGGCTAAGGACAAAAGAACTCTTAGTCATAGTCTTAGTCTTGGTGATATTGGATGCAAGCAGTGACAGCCCCAAAGCAACCCAGCCGGACCCAGCCTCTGTGATGAAGACACGCAAAGATGTCACCAGCACAATGGAAACGTAGAACACATCTCCGAACTTCGTCTTGTCCACCTTGAGGTTTCCACATCGTCGCATGAGATCGCTCAGCTCATCCAGATTGCAAGTGTCATTCTGGGCGGCCAACACACTGAAGTCAACAAAATCGGACCATGCCATGTAGTTGGACTGATTTTCCAACCACTTCTTCAGGCTCCTGCTGACTTCAAGGGCCTTGGGGGCATCCTTGAAAATGTCCAATCCAAAGAGCAATGAATCCACGTCCTTGGTTTTGATTTTCTTCTCAAGGATTGTGTCTGGGTCATAGGAGAGCATGTCCATGGCTGTTTCACGAAGCATGTCCAGACACATGCCTTCTACACCTTTGATTTCCTGATACCGCATGCCATCACGACAACTTTTGAACTCTTCACACAACCCACGAAGACGATTGATTGCAATGGGCGCTGTTCCCCTAGCATGGGCTTGGAAGGTTTCCTGGAGTCGTTCAAAGGCTGGCCTGAGTCTGGTAGAAGAAGTTGCAGTCCGTAAGATTTCATCGCAAGTGGCCTTCCACTGGCTATCATTTTTGCAAATGTCCTGCAGCTGAAGCTGTCACGCACATGTCTTTATGCATTTACAAAACCATCATTGAAGTTTGGTTACAGTAGGAACAGCGAGTGTCGAGTACTCAGCATACTGTATTAATATCTATTACAATCCACTTATCGAGCATGTGCGTAAGAGCAAGTCCTCTCCTGGAATTGGAATAGGTAAAAAAAACTATCTGACTATTGAGTGCAAAGATCTAACTGACCTAGAGTAAAACTGAAAAGTGCACTGTCCTGCAAAGTGATCTCAAGTGTGTCTTTACCCCTGTATCCAGTGATACCGAGCACATCAGCAGCAGAAGCAGGGCTGCCAAAGCCAGCTGTCACTCCCAAGCACCAGGCAAAGTCAACGCACTTAACAGCTTTCTCGATCCTCTCCCAACAAGTTGACAGCACAGAAAATTCTGGGATGTGCTCTTCGACTCGAAACCCTGCACTGGTCTCTGATGTCTCTGCCAAATACTTCTTGGAACCAGGCATCACTGAGCAAATGCTCTTGAAGAAAGCTTTTAGTGACTCTCCATGATGATCTGGGTTTTTGAACATCTTCAGGAAGGTATCGGACATGAACAGGCCCATCATGAAGCTTGCCATTGACTGAAACAGGGATATATATATATATATTGCAAAGAAACAGCAAACAAGTGCAATGGGAATTTGACCGATTTTTTAGTTCCCACCAAATGCTAGAAATGTATATGATCGCTCCTTCATACCAGAACCCACCCGTGACTCCCATAAGATCAGATATTAACATCAACTATATTTTAACAGAACGACTCACTCAAGTGAGTCAAAGTAGAAGTGAACGCAATATGTTTGCAGTATAGAAGTTTGATATCACCACTGGTGCTTTTGTTGTGCAACCCCGCCTTCAAAGCATTGTTGCACTCAATGGCGGTCTTGAGCAAGGCATCATCACATTCCGTTTTGTTCTTTTCCTGCCCTGGCAAAACATCATTAGACTGGTCCAAAGCATTGAAGCACTCGTTCAAGATTGAAAAATATTCAGGGTCTGCACCATCCCAAGCGGAAGGATGTCTGCTGCCATCCGGATCTACTGAGATGATGTGAGCAATCTTCTCAGCTACTCCCTTGATATCTTCTGGGCTTCCTGCTGTGAGCAAATCTGGCATTGATTGCAATGCAATTGCATGTGTGCACTTGACTTTGAGAAGTAGAGGCAGCTGCTGCCACAAGTCACGGATGGTGTCCACATGATTCTCAAGCTCTATGATGGTGATTGTGGCCATATCTGAGCATTGTGCGAGAGCAGAAACTGCCTTGCACTGAGCAATCCTTTTCTGGAGAATGCGAAGTTCTGCACAATCAGGACGAGTTGCTGCAAGACTTTCTGCAATCCTTGTCGCCTGGGGAACCCAAGCAATGATGCAGAAGTAATTTGTGATTTGTGACTGTTATGAAACACGATTTTGATTGCAGGCCTGTTTGCTACAACCGTCGGGTAGTCAAAACAATATGCGCATTCAATAGTGAATCTACCTCACATAAAACATGATTACACAATGATTCAAAGTATCTTTCGTCGTTATCTATTCCAAGCGAGCACTTTTCTTTGAAAGAAGGACAGTGAAGAGTAAAAACAACTACAGTATATCAACACTGTGTATTTTAGCACCCCACCGATAGGATAGTATTGCTCTTGGACCGATCCAGCTTGGGATCATGATAGAAGTTCTCGACACGGAGGGATGCAAAAGACTTCACGCTGACATTCTTTCCCAGCTTTTCTGCTTCAGCCAAGTGAACAGCTGCTACCTTCCGCATCTCCTCATCAAGCTCCTCATAGAGCTGATCATGCTTAGATTGTTTCTTGCTACCAGCACTCGCAACATCCATGTCATCAGTCAAAGCTTTGATACCGGAAGATGGTACACCAGTAGAAGCACCGGAACCTGTGTCTGATGGTTTGCCCTGAGTCGCCTTTGGAACTGCTTTACGTTTCTTCTTGCCCTTGAGTGGATCTTCCTCCGGTGCTATGCCACTGAGAAGCTTCTGCTCAGCAGACTTTGACGCTTCCAGTTCCTGCCTCTTTTGTTCTTTCTGCTCTTCTGTCAAGTCGTCATTCTGCTCAAGATCTTCCACCGGGTGCATGGCATTTTCGAGATTGAACTCAATTCTTTCAGCTTCCGCCCGCAACCTCACGTGACTCAACAACGAAGTATGGGGTTTCAAGTTTGGACTACACTTACATTGCTGCAGAGTCTGCATACAAAGTTTGAACCAAGCGAAAGAAACATGGGAAGATGTGATTTCGTTTCTTGACTCAGCAAGTCTAAACGACAAGTAGCTTTTCGAAAGTTGGGAGTTGCTTCATGGAAGGTTTCAATTTATCATAGACCCCGAACATGAAGGACATAGTGTCCTTGCTTTGCTGTTGGCTGAGCTGGGTGTTTTCAGTCAGCCACTTCTCATGATCCATGGCCTTCAGCGAATGAAACAGCTTCACCCTTTTGCAAGATGATCGAATGCCTTCTGGAAGGTCCTGCAAGGAAACAGGATACAGGTGCACGTTCTCACCTGGCTTTCCACTCTCCTTAGATGGCAACCGCAAAATAGATGCCTAGTTTTGACTACACGTGGGTTTCCATGGGGATCCACTCAACCAGTCTAATAACATTGACCCTCACCCGCCCCGACCACTTGGCAACTAACAAATGCATCAGGGGCGCTCACACTAAGTCAGTATCTTCCACACAGTACCAGTTTATAGACAATGGTTCAACATGTGCGGTGTTCAGTGTACATGACTCGGTGTGCAATACATGAAGAAAAACGCAAAAATCATATATATATATACATTTATATGTTATAAGATGTTATAAGTATATAAGACATTTTCTTTCGTTTGGCAACCAGTGAGTACCAGCTAGGGCTCCATCAAAATTGAATGGGACCTTACCACCGGACCCCTAGGTAAGTTGCTAGAGCTAATGAATATTCAGGTTTATAGGGATCCGTTCAGTGGGTCCTGTTGGAGATTTCTTGGAAACGTAGTTAGAAAAAAATCAAACAAAAACATTGCATCATGACCTAGACCTAGTCTCCGAAGTCCATTTCTTCAGGCCAAGCTGATCAGGACTTTTCTTGAAGACGGAAACAATGGTTGATTCTGGCAGCAGGCCTGCCTTCTCATACACACAAAAGCCATATGAGGAAACCTTTTCAACCTCTGATGCTGGTATGAAAGTGGGGAGAATGGATTGGTTCTCCAACTCCTCTGAAATGGCTGATCGGCCACGAACAAAATCATTATAGAAATCCTGATCATTTTCAAACCTGGCTGCAACTTCGTCGACAGTGGCACCGGGACACATCCGCTTCTTTGCAGCCAAGCACAAAATGTCAGCTCGTGATTGATCGGGATCTTTGCTGCCACCCACCAAGAAGGTCGCTTCCTGCGAGGAAATCATTGTAATTTGTAATTCAAGAAAATTCTAGAACTACTGTTAGCTGGTGATACTGAAGAACTACTAACTACTGTAAGCGTTCTCACTTTCAAAGTCTGAGAATGCACATACTTTGGCCAGATTGCTTGCAAAGAAACAATTAATTATATCAGGAAAATGTAGTCAGGACCATCAGGCCTAGACGAATTGCAACCATGTACCAGGACCAGGAATTATGTTCGTTCATGTTTTGCTTCAAATATACTAATATAACCAATACATATAAGCAAGGAGCATTATGGGGTAGAGCCATTGTAATTACTGTTGGAAAGACAGCTTGAATATTGTTTTGTGGTCACAACAGCTAGCCGATGCAAAACAGCTAGTGCCCAAAAAAAGAACATGAAATACTAATCTTGCCAAAACAGAAGTACACCGGACCGTATCCTATAAACTATAAACATCGGGGTGTTCTATCGTTGTACCCTGTCTCTCCGTGTGCCTCCCCTCCTTTCTCTCGTGTTTGGGCCCCGCATTACTTAAGGAACTGCAAAGGAAAAAAACAGTTGAAAAACACCATACCCCCCCCCCATACTAAGTTGGAATCTTTTCCACGGTCACTGGCAACAGATCGCGGGTCTCAAGACTTGAGCTTGATTTCTCATGAGTCTAGCTGTCTAGCCCCTAGGCAGCTGGGAACTATATATAGGAACATAGGATCCTGCCAGCTTACTCTGGAATTCAGATCAAAAATTTTACAGTGACTCACATTCACTGATCTCACCAAAAGTCGCTGCGGCACTCGAGTTTGCGGCTGATCTTACCTGAAAGCAGAGGCTGCAGAGGGACCAGTAAAGTACGTTCAGGAAAATACATATAGTCATAGTTGACTTTGCAGGTACCAAGGGCAGCCTGTACTAAACAATATGTACTTCTAGCTATAGTAGTAGAGTATCATCTTACATCATTGGCATTCTAATGACCAATAAAAGCTTGAAACATCTAGAGTCTAGGTGAGAGCTTCTCTAGCGATGTCCAAAATCTAAAGAAAGCCAAAGTACTGAACCTGGAGATACTCGAAGCTCAAGCGAATCTGTGTACTTAGTCGTCGTACGCTGTGGGGTCTTAGGTGTAGAACACTGAGACATGAGGAAAGCTTTGACCTTTGCTTTCTTCTTTGGTGCCATTGGTGGTGACGAGAAAGTCAACTTTGCCCGTGGAGGTGGCGTAGTGGGATACGAATTGCTCTGGCCTAGTTTCCGTTTCTTGCTCTCCACCCTTGGTGGTGTGTCAAAATCATGTTTCTTTTGGGGAAGCTGAATCTGAAGGTCTTCCCCCCTGCTAGACTGCGATGACGAAACGCAAGTAGAACCAATGTCCTTGGCCCGGGGAATTGGCACCCTTCCCCCTGAAGGTGGGCTAGGAAAAGGAGTCTTCAACTGCAGTGCTGAAATGCTGTTCATAGCCTTCCTCCAGCTACCACTGTAGGAATCGTTGCTAGGGCTGTGGGCCATTGTTGGAGAAACCAACGGTCCCCCTTTAGCCACCCTCTTGGGCGTCAACAATCCACGCTCCATTGTGGTCACGCTATCTACTTCCGAACTTCCAATCAGTCTCTAGCTAGCAGCCCCTAGCAATTGGGCCAAAAGAGCTGTGGTCCCTCAACCTTTTAGATTCACCACCTTTGAAGGCTAACATTAGAGATAACATGCAGAAATATGTAGATAAATATACAAGTCATATACAGTTTTCAGTTCTGTATGTAAATATGTTTTTGATATATATAAGATATAATGTTTTGATCATTATTGTCAATTATTGTAAATACATATCTACCACAGATCTTGGCGGGAATTCTGCAAACCTATTGACTCTGGCTTGGCAAGGGCTCATGGGTGAACAAAATTGATGTTTTTTGAAATTTTCAACTTTTTCAACCAGGCAAGAAACTTTTGAATGAAAGGACCATCTTTGCAAAGGGTGGTGCTAGAGATGCATACAACTTACCACGGACGCAATCCTTCCCTCTGATGTCCTCTGATGTAGCTCCACAAATGTCGCAAGTGAGCACGATCGTCTTTTTCCTGGCTCTGGCGGGCTCTGCCTTGGCAACAGCAACCACAGCATCCTTAGCCAGGCAAGGCGATGATGATGATGATGATGATGATGATGATGATGATGATGATGATGATGATGATGACGGTGACGGTGACGGTGACGGTGACGGTGACGGTGACGGTGACGGTGACNCGATGATGATGATGATGATGATGATGATGATGATGATGATGATGATGATGATGATGACGGTGACGGTGACGGTGACGGTGACGGTGACGGTGACGGTGACGGTGATGATGATGATGATGATGATGATGATGATGATGATGATGATGGAGATGTGATGGGGCTTGGAAACAAAGCGCCTGACTCATCAATTGATGTTGAAAATAATGATTGATCATGGTTATGATTGTGATGATGATGATGATGTTGATGGTCACAGTAAAAAAGTGGTGATAGCAATGATAAATTATAATCGAAGACAAAGATGATACCAATGATGGTGATGCTTGTGAAGATGATGGCAACAACAGCAGCAACAACTACTTTTGAGCACAGTGATTTCACTTGATCGCACCTCTAGTTACTCACCCATATACAGAGTCAGATAGCTAGTATTCTTGGTCTGGTAACCTCTTGTGCAAAGCACCCTAGCACTAGCATCCCCTTCTTGCCAAGAAACGGAAGGACTACTCTTGCTTACCTTCGCGACATTTCCCCGGCCCCTTCCTCCTGGAAGAACCTGGTTTCCTTTCCCCATCTGGGTGTAGTGTCGCCCAACAAATCGCGCTATTGGGAACAACCGCGGTCGTACTCTTTGTAAACAGAGTAAAAACAAGTTGACTGAGTCAAAATGGCTCGGCTACAGGAAGAACAACATGTGAGACTTAATTGGTTTTCAGCGGAACACGGTTCAATTCTCGCATAGTGTATTTCAAAGGCCCTAGTGACCTAGTGGACATGTTGTTCATGAAACCTTGTAATCATAATTCGTTCGCGATTCGGATGTCCCAGCTGTCCCAACACAACAGGTTCGATCGACAATGATTCTAGCTGCTATCTGCAAATGACCGAAAGGATTTAATTCATATGCCATTGAAACACAAATATCAAAAAGTTCATTGTCAGTAAGGGCCCCTGTTGAGCAACTATCGAAGATAAAACAAACCAATGTACAATTTCTTTCATCAAGTAGCAGCTGGGCAGACTCTGGCAGTGTCCGTTTTCTCACTCAGGTGCCTAATTCACCTCCCAGGCTACAGCATGGACTTTCTTTTTACATGGATGGGTCTAAAGTCAACAGTTTTCAAAATTCAGAGCAACACATGGTCTCATCAATAAAACACAATGGAAATTGGCAATCCTCATGTGTTTGGTACATATATGACCATATATGCATCTTTGACTACCCACCAACAAAAAACGTGTCACACATGAGTAGTCCACACATTGCGATACATTCTAGGGCAGACCCTTTGTTAGGTACAAAGCCCAAATCAGTGTGCCTAAGCACGGAACCATCATTCCCTCTCCTGCGAGATTTCTGATCTCACTGGATCTCATGCGATTTGGTATCTTGATTCCCCTCGAATGACCCTGCCAGTAAAGCAGCTCTATGGGAAGAACCATTCTATCCTGGCCAAAACTGTACATCTGCGTGGACGTTGCTAAACAAGGTGCAACTCCAGACTGATTGGAAAATGCCTTGAATTTTGGATTTTGAGAAATATCGCAATAGACTTCCTGGAGCAAACGTTTCTTGCCTCCAAATTTCAAATCCAAGT
The DNA here is from genome assembly GCA_000507305.1 of Breviolum minutum Mf 1.05b.01. Classification (NCBI taxonomy): domain Eukaryota; class Dinophyceae; order Suessiales; family Symbiodiniaceae; genus Breviolum; species Breviolum minutum. The sequence continues at coordinate 27,772 of DF242519.1, forward strand.
TCTGTAAACCAAGATGTTGGGCAGCAACAGTATCTAGAATTGCTCGAACACGTTTTGTGGTGGGGCAGAGGTTACCCTGCATCTCTGGAGTCCACGGTGCAGACAGCCTTTCTGGAAGGCCCAGCTTCTGCCTCCATTCTGCAATCTGACTTCCCCAAGAGCCAGTCTCTTCTTCTGCCTGCACAGAGCGAAGTAAGTAGCAGCGGATTATTTTATGTATTATGTATTGTGACTAGGCATTATATTCACCTGTATTTCAGGACTATACCCTTTCAGGGGACCCCTAAGTCCTTAAGCCTTAAGTTATGAGGTGATTCGCCGCATTAAGTTTGGGGGTCCCCCAAACCTAGAAAAACCTTGAAAAATGTCCGTCTTGTAACGTATTAACAACCCATATCTGCATACTTGCTTTCACCATGTTTTTATGCAATGGGATTTGCCCTAATCTAATCCTTTCCGTTTTCAGATCTGTCAATTAACCATTGATTGATTGTTTGATTGATGGATCTTTCAAGTACCTAAGGGGTAGAGAACGGGGATGTGTGGATCCACCACCAGGTGTTCAAAGCGGAACATGTATCAAGACAACACCCCCAATGCAACATGTCATGTAAAGTAGCACAGTACGTTTCATTGGTTTTTTCAATTCAGCAAGTGTTTGGATTTGGATGGTGTACGATTCATCTTCTTTTAGTTGAAGTCCCCATGTTTAAGCCTTCACCCCAATGTTTACGCTCATCAAAGACTTGCCAATGAAAAACTGTGCTTTCCATACTTTCCCGGGTCTAGGGTTAGACGGTTAGAGCCTAGGTTTATCCAAGTCCAACACTCCAACACCCTCCCCCATTCATCCCCACACCGGAAATCTATTGCAGTCATGTGTAAGTAGAACAAATTGCAAGTTGCTAGAAACCTGCAAGAACGTTTGTTGCAATCGTAATGGTATCATTCAAAAAGTGAAGTCAATATCAATACCGTTTTGGTTTTCACTATGGGAAAACATGCCAACTCGGACACTCCGGGGTGTGCTTACAGAGGAACACGCCTCCCACACATGTGACTTATGAGGAGGGAAGCAGATGTGTTCCAAAAACATAGAAATTTGGAAAAACCCAGTGTTTTTTGCATGTTTTGTTGCATGTTTTTGGCATGTTTTGCCAATTGCTCTGAAAAACATGAAAACATGCCGAACATATTCCAAAAACATGCCACTTTCCAGGGGTGGAACAATGTAGGGGCCCATTGGTAAAATATATAAAAAAACCCTAGGTTTTTGGCATGTTTGGGCACTTGCTTTGCCATTTGGAAAGGGGTTTTTAGAAACATAGGGTAAAATACCAAAACATGGCAAAAACATGCCAAAAACATGCCACTTTCCAGGGGTGGAACAATGTAGGGGTCCATTGGTAAAATATATAAGAAACCCTAGGTTTTTGGCATGTTTTTGGCATGTTTGGGCACTTGCTTTGCCAGAAACATATGGTAAACCACCAAAACATGGCAAAAACATGCCACTTTCCAGGGGTGGAACAATGTAGGGGCCCATTGTTTAAATTTACAAAAAACCAAGGTTTTTGGCATGTTTTTGACATGTTTTAGGGAATTCCCTTCTCATTTGGAAAGGGGTCTCAAAATCTTACTGTAAAACACAAAGTTTTCTTGAATACACCCCAAAAGAATTATATAGCCAAAACATGCACTTTTCAGGGGTGGAACACTGTGGGAGCCCAACAATAGAACATACAAGAAACGCATGTTCTTTTGCATGTTTTTGGCATGCCTTTCCAGGATTTGGAAAAGGTGGTTCAGGTGCCACTGGAAAACTGTAGCTAATTCTTTGAAAAGATGCAAACAAAAATTGGATGGTGCGTTTGAGAAAACATCCCAAAGGGGGCCATTGATTTGGACTGATTTGGACGAAGGATGTTTTGGAAGTAAGTGGTCATGAGAACAAAACCTTGAGTCAATTGAATTCAGCAGCTACTACTTACAGCTACTAAATACCTCGGTTCCAGAACTAAACAATTTGTTACTGTTACCATATGGCTGCAAATGATACGGGACGTCATGTGGAAGTACATAAGTCCTTCAGTATCACCCTAGGAATGCGTATAGCTAATTGCAAGTATTAATTATATTAATCAATGTCCCAAAATGTTTGTTTAGTAGTACTGCGCAGCAACCAATTCACACCCAAATCAGGATTTGATTCTATTTGCTGTTAAACTGTATTCGATCAATGTGCCTCTGATAAAGGGATTCTGCCTGGGCCATTTGGACCCCTCTTCTCATCCACCCACTTCCGGACCCAGAAGTCAAAATCCTGGCCATTTTCTGGGAGCATGAAGTCCACCAAAGGACGAGCAGGACACTGCGCCTGCTTCTCCACAATGTCCTACAACTTCACATGGTAAAGTAAGGCTTGTAACGGTGGTGATTTGGGTAAAGCGTACAGTACTCAAAATACCCCACAGAGAAAAGAAACACTCACAAAGTTACTGTACAAGGGTGCTTCCATTCTTTCTTACTATTCTTGTAGTTCCGCGGTTTGTCCATTGCCACGTGCAAATCATGCAATGTCCCAGGACTTCAAAACTTGTTTGTTTTAAATTATCATGTATCATTTCATGGGTTCCGAAGTTCGCTTAAGGACACAGGTTACGGTTAGTTACTGTTGTTTCCCTTACCAGTGAAAAATACAAAATCTGAAGAGACTTAACATCCCTGCTGAATTCTCTTGCCATCTTTGAATTTTACATCGCCAAACTAGAAGCAGAAGCAGAAACACATATTACAAACAAACAAAACAGCAACCATAACCAACAAAACAAAACAGAACAGAACGAAACGAAACGAAACGAAACAAACTACATTACATTGCATACTCTTTCATTTGCACATGGAAATTGCAGGTGGGATGCACAAAAAGGAATAATGCAGGAAAATACATTCTAAATCTGAACCCGGCGATGCTGACTGAAACATCAAACCAATCAACAAACTGGCGAACACCTGCTCCCCTCCTCCACAATAGATTTGAAACGTCGTGCATCCTCCAGTGAATAGGTGTCCTTCCGCAAGAACACGATGTAGACCCTGCGGTGGGCCGCTGTCCCAAATGATTGCAATGAAAAAGCCAAAGCTGAACAATGAATTGATTACTTATGCCATCTATCCATGCGCAACCTGTATGCTATGCAAATGGGGTTCAATTTTGAAATAGAAATGATAAATCGATATATCTATATATATTCAGATAGTATGTATAGATATATATATATGTATTTTTAGATATACACATATATACATTTACATATATATATATAATTTTATCAATACATTGTATAGATATCTTCCGATGGTAATTTCCCATACCATTCTTAATTGGTAAATCATCACATGTATAAAACAGGTCTACTGATGTGTATGTATTCCTCCACAAGAACAGTCTGGAATGCATCCAGGACCCAACTATCATTCTCAAATCTTTTTGCTCATCAAACTTTGCTTACTCAGGAAAGGCAACCCCTGTGTGTCTAATGAAATGTAATGGTGAAGTTGGGAACTGCATAAGGTGTATTGCGAGTACTCGGGGGTATATGGAACCCTTCATGTACGACACTGACCCGATCCACTCTTGATTTTCACAGTAGTGCTGATTGCTGACCTGAGTGCTTCAGTCTGAAAGTAGGTGATATGGGTTTACTCAAGTTTACTCTGCTGCCATCCTCGGCATCAGCCACAACTAATCATCAACTCATCAGCACTAGTCCGCTAGTGAGTGATCCAGTGATGGTGTCTTTACTATGCGACTACTGGAGGGAATCTGGGCTTTAGACATGTGAATCAACATGTGAATAGTCTATCCTCGCAATTCACCCATCACCAGCCAACACAACGGACCGTTCCTTTTCTTGACATGTTTCTCAAGATCATGGAATGCGAAGGGGCTCGTCACCGTCTTCTGAGTGGTACTTTCGTCTTTCAAACTGAGCGAAATCACTGGAACCTGGCATTTGATTGAATTCTGCTCTTGCTGACTGTCGGGCTTCATAGGATGGATTGTGCACCATGTGGTGGACTTTGCTTTCCGCATCATGTTTCAACCAAGCGATCAACATACCGATAGGCCTCCCAGCACCCAAACGCCCAGGTGTTGTTTGTCGTTGTTTGGTGCACTTAGGATGTTTATTGCAATGTGCCCGAATGAAATTGCCAACTGAATTGTAGCGAAGCTCTCCAAACGGTAATGTGAAAACAATTTCTGCAACTTTGGGTTTCCTGCTCACTACTTCCTGTTTCCTTTCTTTTCTTTCTGGCTTGTCCATTGCAGCTTCTACAAGTCTTTCAACATCAACATCATGTTCTTCATGCTCCCCATCAGGCAAAACAGCTGCTGGTAATGCTGGTTCTACAGGAACACCTTCTGCAAGCATGGGGCCATCTGTCTCTTCAAGATCTTCCCAATCGCTGTCCTGAAGCCCATGAGACTGAAACCCGTCCACATACAACTCAGACAACTCAGCCAATGGCAGGTCATCCTGATTCTCAACATCTTCTTCAGCATTGTTGCATTCGGGGTTGGCTTCATCGGCTTCAACCTCCCCAAGACAAACAATAGAGTCCCAAAGTAAAGCCATATCAGTGTTGCTATCATCCACAGCGCCACGACCGGTCTCAAAGTCAGTTGCTTCACTGGAAGAAAAATTGTGTAACTGATTTGGCTCCAGATCATCAATGCAGAAATCCAAATTGTCGTCATCATCTTTGTTTTGCTTTCCAGATGTTTTTCCAGATTTCGTTTGTTTGGTTTTTGGTTTGCTACTCGTGGTTGGTTTCTTTCGAGCAGCACGAGCTGCTGCTCTTTTCTTCGCATCCTCCCACATCTTCAACTCCACAACTGACCCACGCCAGAAATGACCCTGACCAGGGTATTTCTTGACATCCACAAAACGGGACTGCATGTCTTCAACGGGGACTGTCTCCTGGTCAGACAAAATGGTATAGTACTCCAAACTCCAAGGCGAGGAAAAGTCAACATGATCGAGGAAAAAGCAGGTTGCTGTTTGACAGCACCTGAGTTGTTGGTCACGAGTCCAGATTCAAGATGGATAAAAATAGTTCTATCTTAAATCTATCGTATCTTTATCTATCTTTATCTATCTTATCTCTATCTTATCTCTATCTTATCTCTATCTTATCTCTATCTTATCTCTATCTTATCTCTATCTTATCTCTATCTTATCTATCCGATCCGATCCTATCCTATCCTATCCTATCCTATCCTATCTTATCCTATCCTATCTATCCATCTATCCATCTATCTATCTATCTATCTATCAATCTATCAATCTATCTATCTATCTATCTATCTATCTCCCTCCTTCCCTCCCTCCCTCCATCCATCCATCTATTTTTCAGGATCCTGAAGAATTGTAATCAGTACTACTGTAACAAGGGCTCAATCAGAATTTGAAAGACAACGCACTCTTCACGGTTAATGCGGCGTAGGAACAACTCATCTTCGGGATTGCGAAGGGTAGACAGTCTCAATTCATCTGCGCGTGTTTGCTCCCCCCATAAGTTCAGCTTCAAACATGCAAAATCCCAGGATGAATAGTTGATGTAACCAAGGTGAACGAACAGATCGCAACTTGCCACTTCATCTGCTGAGGGTTTCGACTGGAAACGAAGCACGAAAAGACCATCCTGCAACTGCTGCCTTTTGATGAGTTCTGGACTTTTGATGCCAGCATCTTTGTCTGACTTCTTCGGAGCAGGGAAGAAATGCTTCAAACATAGTATCAAGTTCTTTTGGAACAGCAGCACTTCAGGTCTTGTGCAAACACAAACCCCTTTCTCTTGGCACATTGTCCCTTTGACAAGATTAGAGGCATTGATGCAAAGTGGTTTGGAAAGGCTGTGCGTGGCAACTTCATGCTCTGAAAGCCACACCCGTTCAATCTCTGCTTTGCGAATGTTCTCTGGGCCAGTGCCCTTCATTCTGGCGTCAACTGCAAGGGCCACCTGGGCTAAGTATCTATGGGAACCATGGCTAGCTTAGCACCATTTTCACTTATTGTTGCGCAGAAAATGTAAATGTATATATTTACATATACACAGATATATCATGTTCGAATATTTTGGATCGGTATACGATACGTGGAACGTCATGCACAAATTACTCAGTGACTAGACTAGTGACTAGACTTTATGTAAACCTAAATGTTCATAGTCATAGTCTTAGTCTTCGTATGTTAGAAAAACTGTTAGTTCAAATGCAAACGCCACATATACATGCATTCATAAATATGTTACTAAACTAATTGAAAAAGACAAATGGAACATATTTTACAAACAACACAAACATTCAATTTCCGTTTGCCAGTAGTCAGCCGTTGGGCTGTTAACAAGTCAACATGTCGAAACTTGAAAGAAGACAAGTCGAGGCACCTTAGCAAAGTGCAAAGTGGGCGGAATCCATTCCATGCATTGCAAGGATGCGGCAGATGGCGATGCGAGGAAACCGAAATGATTGGCAAAGTCACGACCATGTTTTGACAGATGCTGCTTGATTCTAGCAGACTCTTGCTCAACAAGTTGACGAGACTTTTCGACCCTTTGTTCAAAATTCTCCCCAGCCCCCTTCTTGCTCTTCAACACCTCCGAATGTTCTTCTGTCAGTTTCCGCTTGAAGGATGCAAATCTGCCCTCGAAACTTTCGCCATCCAATTTCACTAATACATCCTGATGGCTACTGTACACTAAGGCAAGTGAACTCTCTTCTGAAGAAACCTCACGGGATGCTCCTGGAATTGCAAAGGGTTTCTTGACCCCACCTCTAGCTGCCAAAGTGGCGACAAGACCAATCTCACGGAGTCTCTGATACTCATCATGGGACAAAGAATGGTACAACTGACTGAAGCGGCCCAAAGCTGTTCGATCCAGCTTAACACCTCCAGCATTCTCAGCCAAGAAGGCTCGCCATGCCCCTCCACCTCTAACTTGTGGAACTCTTGCATTTCCACCAGGATCTTCCGCTTCCCGTTTTCTTTTCGCACCTTTGCGTTTCCTTGACGATTCCTCTTGGGCTGATGATGGCTTTGATTTGGAGAAACGTTCTGATTGCTTCCCAATGAAACGGCAAAACAATTTGGCAGAGACATCTGGAAGGTTTGCAAAATGGCCCCGCCCTCTTTGCATCGTGTATTCTCGGACTGTGGCATGGCCACATTCGATTCGGCTTACATCTACTTCCGCCTCTATAGCCAGACTCTCCAGGATTGCTCGTGCTTTGATCGATTGACTATCTTTCTCCTTCGGGAACAATGCAAAAAATGATGCAGACAATTCGTCTCTCAGGCATGCTGGAATAGCATAGATCTGGGACACTTCCCGCTGATCAAGAAGGCGAAACAATTGAAAGGGAAATCCTTCCGGGGTTGTTCGGAAAAACAGTGGGCGTTCTTAGTCTGTTGTATTGAAAGCAACAGCAGAATGAATTCAACAAACGGACCTTTAGCAAAACCGATCAGCCTAGCAGAATGATCAAAACACATAGTGAACCTTTTCTTATTGCACATGATTTCTAAGCTATTGAAATTCAAGGATCCTAAAGGTCATACATTGAATACATCCTTGGAATGGCGTTGATAATGACACTATACTAGCCTTGTTCCAAAACGAGAAAAACACTGTAGGAATCAGTGACTTTGACTTCGAAATCAAGTTCAGCTTTTCACAATCTCACTGTGTCCTTTGTGGTGATGTCGGATGGTGAATTCCGCTCGGCAAAGAAGTGCTGATTGCAGTCTAGACAGCAATGACCTACTTCTTCTGGTGTAGGATTCAAGCGGCAAGGCAAGTGGTACAGCAAACATTTGCTGCTGGACTTCAAAAACACACATATCCTCAAACTTGTTGTTTGCACATTCGAGAACTCTGTACAATCGAGGTTTGCCACTTGCACTCTGAGTTTCTTGTTCAGCAGTCCACTGGTCACTGGCCATGTGTAGAGCACTGTGCAACAAAGACAAACCTGGCCTAATTGCTTGCATGACAATAACCACGTCATTCCTCGTGTGTTCAAATGAAACGAAGGCACCAACTTTCTTCTTGACACTCTTGTTGAATTCTGCCCATTGGGTTTCTGTTTTCTTGATGTCTTCTCCAGCGTTGGCAGGTCCAGCTTCTTTGTTTTCAGCGTCAGTTGCACTAGTGGAAAACAGATCCGCCCAATCCTCTAAATCCGGTAAAGGGTCTAAATGTTCATCGTCTAAACCTCCACGCAGAGCTTGTAGAATGGGTTCACCAACACTGCGACTGCAAAATGGATCTTTTTTGACATAACCCGTGTATTCAATGAGTACCCTTTCAGCTAAGTTCCAAAAGGAACTTAGCAAGCCGAACCACTCGAAGGACATGTCGGCGCCAGTCCACGACTTGCGTGAAAAGATGGGGCACTTGGACGGGATCAAAGCATAACACACGTAAGTAGCAAAATGCCGGTGCGTCTCTTCTGGCGAGGAGCAGCAGCCATAGCTGCAATGATGGATGATGTTTGCTTGGGTAATGTCACTATTGCAGAAGTAGTTTAAGATCATCCTCCTTTTCATATTTTTCCACCTGTGTATTTTTTTCTCGCCCCCCGGACTGTGCCATGATGGCACACAGACAGGGACAAAGAGATCAAGTACTTCTGCACGATGTTTGGCTGCATGTTCTGGGGGATCTCCAAAGATGATTTCAAGCTCATTGGCAAAGATCTTGTTTAAAATTGATCGCAATGTGTCAAGAGAACCTGCTCCAGTCTGTGATAGGCCAACATTCACAACGCCTGTAACAACAGGATCTGCAACACTAAGTGAATGCTTTACACAAGATGCCTTTTTGTGCACCGAACAACTGTAAAGTGACTGTATGCAATCTGGGTTTTCAGATTTGAAAAATTGTTCGGCTTTCAAATTGGAAGGGTGTCGGTCAACCACAGGCATCACCACATTCAGTGGGAAACACTGTTGAAACGCTTCAGCATGAGGAATCCGGTTCTGACGAAGGATTGCAGCAACGTTGTTTTCGGCAGTGTTCCTATCCAGAGGTACTGGGGTTGTAGGCAAATCCACATGTATCATAAAAGGTCTTGACGTCACCCTGTCAATCACCACGAAACCTAGGCATAGCTTTTTGACTTGGTAAATTCGCAATCTTTGTGATACAAATAAACATGGATCAGCATGATTGCCCCCCTCCAATGTAGACTGACACAATTTAATTACCCCTTTGAAATTTAGATACCTCAATTTGATCTGTCAGCTATCGCAATATTGCCTAGCCTAGCTTGCTTCCTCATTCTTTTTGAATTTGTCAACTGATACTTCCTGATACTTCTCTACAAAGAGTCTAGTGACTAGGGACTAGTGGCTAAGCGGATAACAATAAAGCATATACACAGATATAAGCTAAAACAATAGAAAACATGGTGTGCACTAACTGTAACTAGCAAAGCCAAGAATCTGACACTGGATTCGATTCGAAATATTTTGGAATGCAGATACGGCTTTGCTGCGTCTTGCTCAGAAATTTGAGTACCGAAAAATGCATTGTGATCCTTAACCTTCAATTTCAAAGGCGTCTCATCGTATTTTCTCTTCCAAATAGCCATCACAGGCTGGAATTGCGGCCCTGGAACACTAAGCAATCGGGTCCAAGCCAGGAAAAAAGCACCTATAAGAAAAGCAGATCCGTACAAAAGAATGCAAGCATACTCTAGCAAACCTCTCGCGATAGATCGCCTTGAGTAGCCAGTTGATTCTTCACGGGCTGTCTCTGATTTGATGGTACGACTTTTGACATACTCAGCCTCCAGTGTGTCTTCAAATTCAGTCCCACCACGGCACGCCCCAGTATCTAATGAAATGCAGAAATTTGCGAATATACCGTTCTGGGTGGTGTCCCCAAGATGTTTCAAATCGTGAACTGGCCCATACATGTCTTGGGTTGTCACCAAAGCACTCTCCTGTTGCTGCGCCTCTTCTTGAGGCTGCTGCATGTTTCCCATCGCACTTTCTTGCTGGGAGACTGGCTCATCTAAGAACCCCCAGTCAGAAAGGCCCAGATCAACACCCAAATCAAAATCAGCATCATTTGTTTCCGCGGTTGCCGGGTCCCCATCCACCGCTGCCCCCAAGGCATCAAATGCTGAGTCCCAATCGCCCAGATCAAAATCCATGGCTACTCAGTTTCGTTGTGTCTTTCGGGGTTTTTAGAACTTTTGGTTTAGAGTTTCGGGGGCTATGGTTCCTTAGTATCTCACTTAAGGATTTAATATGTTCGTTAGCCATGAGCTACATGATGCCATCATACAATATACGTTTCTGTATCTCAACAATTTGCACCTGCCCTCATCGTCCAGTGGGTAAAACAGCAGTGTGTAAACGAATCATTATACATTCAAATTATTGAGCCAATGGCGGGCTGCAATGGTGTTGATACCACATTTGTCAGGTAGAGTTTTGGACCTAATCCGCCAGTACATCAACCAGTACACTACACCTGCAACCACCAAAAACCATCAAACTTAACTAACCTAAGAATTGTGAATATGTTGCGAACCAAGAAAGGGCCATGAAAAATTCCATGGATGACGCAGTGTAAGTGGAAGTCGTCACATATCGGTTTCAAAAGCGAGTGACTCAGGCTGAGATATTTCATTGAACCTTTTTTGATGATGCATCTGTATTGATGCATATGATTGCGCATACATGAACAATGATGATGTATCAAGGCCCCAGTCTGTTCCAGTGGACCCCAGCCTTACCACTTGACTTAGCACAGACAACCCGGAACCCAGGGCCCACCCAGCCTTGGTCGAGATATCTTCAGCCAAATCTGCGAATCCAAAGAGAACTTCACGAACCAGTAGCCACCATGTTTCCAAGGGATTGAAGCCATCTTGGAAACAAACCTGAGGGGCCACCGTTCCGCACGCAAGCCACTAACTATAGGAGTGAAGAAAACAGAACTTTGGATTCTTGTGTTGTTTAACTGAACACGTTGATTGAAATCCGAAAGGTGTAGTGTAGTAGTTCGTTGCATGTACAGTCACATAAAGAAAGGATACGGATAAAGATTTTGTTAGTTTGGTGTCCAGGTACCAAAATGATGGCTCTCCCTCCGTATTGCATTCCATGTTAAGTCAGTTTGTACTTGAGCTCTTCAAATTGTAAGGTTTGATGATTACATTTTGATGTGTGTTATTCCCATGGATTTTTTGGTGTTTTAAACATCTCAAGCCTGGCCTTTCGTATGGAGTTGTGGTATCTTCGCTACTTGTACTCATGCAGAACCCCTGCACTTGCTCTGTAATTCCTGCACGAGGTTCTACTTCCTGATACATCTCCACAACGCTTGTAAGAGTAGTGCCATGCATACTGTGCGCAGCTATGTTGCCACTACTAAAACGCTTGGCCCTTTTGGTGGAATAAGGATTGCATGGGCTGCCTGTCACCGCCAAGCCCACCCCGCTTCCTTCCACTAGAGTCCGTACACGTGATCCTGGGCTCTTGATCTTCTCGAGAAAACTTTCTACAGAATCGTACATATCCTCAGGACCAATTGTAGGATTGTTTAGCTTGATAGTCTCACGGTACATCGGGTTCTTCTCGGCCACCCCAACGCATCTGAACTTGATGCCCAAGGCCTTAGTTTCTTCCGGTGTCTTCCCCAGAACAAATGTCGGGACAGGATGTTCAATATATTCGCCAGTCTTTACGTATATATATATATATATATATGTTCATAATTCATAATATTCAAATAAATTTCTTTAATATTTGCAGTCTGAGCCTCTCCACTACAGATACGAAATATCTCCAGTGTCAACCTTTTTTCCTTCATTTCTACTCAACTGTCCTTCTAATATCATTCCCTGGACATTGGCATAGGATGGCATAGGCATAATCATAGTTGACTTCTTACTTATTGTTCCAACAGATTGGATTGGACAAATTGTACATTGTACATTGCAAATGTAATCTTCATGGCCATCATGGCACTGTCAATGCTAACGCTGCTAGCTGTCAAGCTTGATACATACATGTATGTATTGAAGTAAAAAAGTATGGAAGAAAAAAGAACTATACATATATAAAAGTATGTGTCAACAAATAGTTAAGAACAAGACACGCTGCATAGATGTGTGAACATGTACATTGTACATTCTCCGAAAATTGTTCCTCCCCCCATGCCCCACTATCGTCTCACGCCTTCCAGCATCCTTTCAGCCAAGAAACTTTCAACGCTTCAGCTTCACAACAAATCCCACTGCACACAGAAACCAGACTCAAAGGCTGATTTCCAGAACATGGAAAACTATCACTGAGTGAAGCATGTTCTTTCAATGACCGGCTCCACCATGTGATGGCACTTTGTTGGGCAAAATGAGGCTGTGAACACGCATGAATTTCAGTGGAACATACCGATGATACACCATCAGTGGCGGCATCCATTCTGGCAATTTCTCGGGGATGCCCATCACAAAGAATATCGATCACAGTGTCCCATTCTGGATCCATGGCTAGCAGCTAACCAAATGGAAAGTCTTTGAAAATTGACACTATTACTTTCAAGTGTTTCTCTTGTCGTTCGCACATGAAAGCATGGTCAGTGGCGATGATGAAAAAGATTGACATAAATAAATACAACTAAAAGAGCACTGCAGATATGTACGCAAACTAAGGTTAGATATATTTTGTATGTTCTGCCTTCATTCCCTGCACTTTGTCCCTGCAAAGGACTCTACTTAACTGAAATACCTTGAGATTACCAGGTACCAAAACATGCAATCTGAACATATCAAATGCATGCCAATTGTGGTAATATCTGGGATCTTGAGGTTTTGCTAATTGTTCACCATAACGATACTGTTGATGGTTCAGAAATCCGGCGAGTTTTCCCACCTGGGATGGTACTAAAACCTTGTAAATCATAGGATAGTTACCATATCAACTGCTGAGTTTGCCGGATTTCTGAACCATGAACAGTAGTAATAAGCTTCCTTTGGAACTGTTGAACACCAATATTTGTGCTATATAGAATATAGGGGCTGATTTTGGTCACTGCTCATTTGAGCACCATGAACAGAACCCAAACATGACATGTACCATGGGTCATCCTGATTGGCTCACGAAAGAGAGAGGCACTTGGAGGATCGTCCCAGCTAGTGAGTGGTTAACGACCCCTTCCAAATGGGCTAAATGGCTTATAAATGGGGGTGATCCTGACCACGTACAAGTACTGGGATGATCCTCCAAATATAGTATCTCCCATTGAATAATATATGCGCTGTATATTGGGTATCCATTCGTGCAACCAAATCAGGTTCAATATACATTTTCCAAGGTTGGAAAACGATGGAAACAGTTCCAACATAATATTTCCCTAAATAGGTGTTTCATCATGACAAATCCTCCAAGAAATATGTTTCGAACAGATTCGAGGTTTTTATTTGTCAACAAAAAGAGGCCCCACTCTCCAAAACTTAAATATCATCTTAAATCTCAAATGATGTCCTCAACAACCCACAAGATCACCGTGTCTTGAACATTGCACTCTTTGTTTAAAAAAAGGTGCACCAAATGACCGTGGCGTGATCCTCCCAGTTGTGCATCAATTTCTGCATCACCATTCGGCGATTTGGGGCAAAGGGCGGTTGCCGTGAAACCACGGCAGATTTGAGGGGAAAAGGTGGTTACTTGGAGGATCATCCTAATTTAGTAACTGTTCGTTAAGTAAGCCCCCTAAGGATCGATTGAGTCTGGTTATAGATGGAAGATCACTTTCCCCTCTGATCACGAAAAAAATATGGGTACGATTTCCTTCGTGGGGCTATCCGGCTATCCATCCTCCAAGTTCTACCAAACTCGCAGCCAGGCGCCTGCCTCCCCTTGGCACATCCCTGGAAAAATGGCCAAGGGATGGGTCGTCGCCACCAAGATGCGAAAAAGGGGAGGGGACTCGAGGTCCGGACTTGTTCACGTTCACCCTTCTTAGCCGACGAAGTTCGACGATTTTTTTCGTGTTGTCTGATTTTTTTTCTCCCGAAAAAAAAACATCGGATTCTCTGGGTTTTCAAGGATTGTGTGTGTGTTTTTTTTTGGTTTTCTCACACATTTCATATCAGGTCGGTTGGCTTAGAAACACTCTCTTTTTTACGTAATGGATTTTTTTAATGGTCATCGTCTTGGAGGTCAAGAAATTGAAACCCAACAAGATTACCTACAGTATCTCTTTTGTCTTCCTGGAAGTTGCCAAAAATGCCAGCCACAGTGACCACTGTGGGATTTTTTTTCTTGGATTTCTCGTTGGGTTTGTTAGGATCAATGGTGATCGGATCAATGGGTTATTTCACCGAAAAACTTCTAAATGGATAGTATATTGGGATGAAACAACCAACTGATCCTAACCTTTGATCCTAAATTCCTGGGACATCCAAGTATTTTTTAGGAGAGGATCCCCAAAAACCTTCAAAAATGCCACTGTTACGACGTCATGGCGAAATTCAACCCCCCCTAGGTTAGTCGCCCCTTCTGAAATAAGGCGTTTTTTTTTTTGCCGGCCTTAGTAAGGGAGCATCAATGGTTTTTCCTAAGCCCTGATCATAAGGCCGGGCTACTTCGATAGGGGGAGGTTGGTTGACCCCCGTCATGAGACTCTGTGGGGGGCCACACACCTGAGTTTTTCACCATCGAAAAGTGCTGTTTTGGAGTTTGGAAGCCCGAACTCAAGCAGGACAAGGCGCAACACAGGAGGTACTACACTCCCTAAAACTAACAACTTCACCCCTGAAAATAGGCCTCAAAAAGCCCCAACCAGGTAAGGTAAACATCTTCCAACTATTCCATTTTCAGCTGCAAGAGCTGTCACTTTTCTGGCTTTCAGGGAGGCTAGAGAATTTGAAATCACCAACTAGCTTTGGAAACCAGGGTTTTTCGTTGTTGTCCCGTAAGGATCGGGTTTGTCAAAAACCCCTTTCCAAATGGCCCAAATTTCAACCCCTTTGAAAAATATTCGTCAAAATGGGAATCATTTCCCCAAACAGGGATGAAAATGAACAAATATTTGAGGTTGCCACCACCTAGTAATCAATGCGAGCGAATCTCCAGGGGGTTGTTTCAACAAAAAAACCTGCGTTCCCCGGAGGAGACTCGACGACGAGTCATGCCCCGCAGTCGTGATGTCCCTCCGTTAAGATATCAAAACCCCGAATTTCGGGGGGCTCAATTTTATCAATCCTGCGGAAATTTGGGGGTTGGGGACCATTGAAAAAAACTGTTCCCTGGGTTGAATATTTGAAACCTATTTTTGGTGAACTAGGGTGTAGTTTAGGTCATTCTCCACTAGAAACAAATCAAACACAGAATCATAAAACATATGGGTGTTTCCAAGAATTGGGGTACCCCAAAATGGATGGTTCAAAAGGGAAAACCCTATTGAAATGGATGATTTGGGGATACCACTATTTTTGGAAACATCCATATAAATGAAACATAATGAAACTACCACCTATACCTTTTGGGTTTTCCAAGAACTGATGAAGACAACATATGTACCTACATCTTTCTTTGCAAACGAACTCATCAAGCTGATACTAACAGTCAGTTCCAAGCGAACCTCAATACCTCAATTATACCTCAGGCTCCTCCCCTTGATCCATCCTATCCCTGAAGTTGTCATCGCGTGCTCTATCTTTTCTTAGAGCGGCCATGATCAACGGATTTTCCATCATATTTCGTTTTGCGCCTGTTCGAAAGGTGTGGGATTTTTTTTCTTCCGTTGCGGAAAAGATGACTTTTCAAATAGAAAAAGACCATGATTTTTTTTTTCCAAAGGTTGTATATATCACTATATTCTATTCTTGTTGGTGGTTGATTTCAACCCAACCCAATTGAAAGATATGAGACAAATTAGATCATTTCCCCAGGGATCGGGGTAAAAATGAAACAATAATTGAAACCACCACCTGGTATTACATAAGTTTGATTTGCTTGTTTGCCTTGATGAATCCCAAAGGAGGGGCTTCAAAATCATCAAACAAAGAAATCCAAAAAATATCCCCTACTTGGATGTCCCAGAAAGTTAGTACAGTAAATGGTTAGTAGATGGGCTATAACCTAGTTATAAAATGTTATAAATGGGGTATATTGCGGTTATAACCCACTTACCAACCACGTACTGACTTGCTGGGACATCTAAGTAGGCTTCCAAACACCTTCCACGTGAGTTTCGGTATGACTGGACCGCGACAGCATACCGATCAAACACCATTTTCACCTCAGGAGATATTTGGAAGACTAAGAATCTATAGCTGCTATAGCTGCGATTCTCTTTGCAACTCGTCTTTTTGTGACGAAAAAACATCAATTCCTACCCTGCGGTACTAAAACTACTGTTGGATTCATCAGACTTTTCACTCCCAGGTGAAGTTCACTTAACTCACCCCAGTGGTAATACGGTTTTCCACTAGGAAGAACTCCACTAACAACAATTACTAGTTGGTGGGTTCAAACCATCCCAAAAATATTAGTCAAATTGGATCATTTCCCCAAGTAGGAGTACAAAGAAAACAATAATTGAAACCACCACCTAGATTAGGGGTTCCCTTACGTAGTACCTACTGATGAATTTCAAGTGAGTGATTTATTATTCCATTCCGAGAGGGTGGAGAAAAATTCGGGTCAACAGCAAATCATCCACTAGCCTCTACGTGTTTGGCCATCCCAGGGTATCGTAAGTAGCTACAGTAGTAAACCCCCATTGATTTCCGCCATGGAGGAACCGGCCATGGATGGAAGGGGGTCCCACGTTGCCCCAGGTCTTAGGAAATCTTCTGACAATAGTTGCTGTAGCTA
The DNA here is from genome assembly GCA_000507305.1 of Breviolum minutum Mf 1.05b.01. NCBI lineage: Eukaryota > Dinophyceae > Suessiales > Symbiodiniaceae > Breviolum > Breviolum minutum. Next base: position 44,679 of record DF242519.1, read on the forward strand.
CTGACTGGCATGATCGTCCAAGTGCAGGGTGGGTTTGGGCCGCTAAACTCACGGCTCAGTACCTACAATTGGAGGGTTCCCCGATGTTTCACTTCCACCATGATGGGAGGGATTCCACTAAAAACCCAGCTGTTCAAGTGAGGTGAATGTGATGATATCGTGACCTTTGAAACCAAAAACTCCATGTAAAATGAAGTGTTTCTCAAACACATCTCCCAGACATCAAAACGTCACCTCCAAAAAAACCCCACCCAAACCATGGCTTTTCGAAAATTCTGGTGACAATGGTTTGACTCGAGTCGCTTGCCGGATGAAAAATGGGGGAGGGCAAAGTGCTGCGGATCGCCGGGGTATCCGCGGTAGTTTGCCCCTCTGCCCATGAAACGGAAAGCGGGGCAAGTGCAACTGGGGTCCAAGCGTGGAGTGTGGAGGGTTTAACCTCCTTCCGCCCCTTTAAAGGGCGGAAAATCCCAATGCTTGCGATGCGCTCATGCCATGACCAAGGTCTACCAAAATGATACTAAATCAAGGGTTATTAGTTATTATGATTACTAACCCAAATAATGCAAAAAACATGTCATTTTTTCCTTCAAATTTTAGCATAGATTTGCTTCTTGTTTGATTTCTCCAAAATGGGCAATCCTTGTTGATCCCCCGTAAAAAGTGAGGGCAATGCATCTGCAGCACATAATCTGATCAATTGGAAGTTTACTACATTCTTAAAAAATACTTTGCACTTGATTTTTTTGCGGGTGTTTACGCATTTCCAATTTTGTTAACATCTGAGTTAGTAAGTAGATTATTTGGCAAATTGGCATTTCAATTTACAAGGAAGGACCACAGAATTGGTAACACACGCTAACAACATGGTGACGGTAGGGTTGAGGTTAAAAGGTTTACTTGCTTCAAGCGGTGATGATGTATGGTGGTTTTTTCTTTCTTTCCATTCTTGAAGAACCCAATAATTGCAGGGAACCCTAAAAAATCCGTTTGGGAAGACTGGGGGAACCCCTAGGAAAAATTAGGGGAATCAGGACTTCCCCTTAAGAATCCTATTAAATAAGACTTTATGGGCGGCCCACAAAAGTTTCATTTTGTATGTAAGTTCTTCAAAAAAATATCTTTCGAGCTTCAAAGCTGCAGGAACTGCATGAAACAAAAAGGGTCCAAAGAACTCTACACCCCCGAAATTTAACATAGCCCCTGAAAAATGATGGTTGGAAGATGAGTTTCCTTTTGGGAATGCCTATTTTTAGGGGCCATGTTAAATTTCCGGGGTGTAAATAGGTTAATTGGTCAACATGTCTACTTCTATTTTGTTGCTTTTGTGAGTAAAACAAATACGCAATTCTTAAATCGCCACTCATTTCCTCAAAAAAAAATTGGGGTGAAGCAAAACAAAACAATGGAAACCCCGCAGCTGTAGTTAAGTTGCTAATTACCATGAGCCAGCAAGTAGATTGGTAGTAAACAGTAAACAACAATGAGTTGATCGACCATGGCACGGAGCGGGATACGAATTCATAACGGTCATAGGGCGAGAGCGAGGATGCAAGAGTTGGTTGTTGACACATAAGGTTATCCCCTTCGTACAGTTATAAATGGAGTTTTAATATATATACATATATATATGAATGGCCTTATATAAATGGATAACTGGGGGTACAACCCCTATAAGTGGAGTTATATTTATATAACTATATAACCGTACGTATAACTGGTAGGGGCCCACCTTGCCAGTTAAAAAAAACAGGTGGAGGAGACCTTCACATAAAAAGCCCACAAGGGTGTCGTTTAAACATGTTTAAACCCCCTAAAAAGAGAGACATTCATCAACACATCCTTGTAGGTAAATCTACCATATATAAATCCTTTTGGGGTATATGTGGGTGAAAGAAGATCAGTGATGGCCACCACTGATCTTCAATTCCTGGGATATCCTCGTGAGCAAAGCCTTTCTGAAACCTAGGTATTTTCACAGCCGAGTTAAAGGGGGCGAGTTTGGCAGTCCGTATACACCACATGGGCGTCGTTTTCACACATCTGCCATCAAAACCCAGGTTTTTCCTTCATGTTTCGGGGTTATTACTGGGATGTCCGGGCTGGAAGTTAGTAACCATCATTACTAAAGTTGGTTTATATTTCACCTATTGACGGAACCGTTTTTACAGCCTACTTATGTGTAGGGCTTATAATTTTCTATAATCCATATATACATCCCATTTACAGACGGAAGAACGCCCAGGTTTTTTCCATATCTTTAGGGCCTTTAACACCCCCATCATGTTTCCATGTTTTTTTTGGTAGATCGAAGAGTCGGTGAAAGTTTCTGCATTCTCTCGGCCCAACGATGTTGGAGCGGGAAGGATCGTGATGCTTTAACGACCTGGAATGATGCTAAAGATCTTCCCCAAAGCAGTTAAAGTGATAACTTTTTGGTCATGACCCACTGCGTCTCTTCTGGAATCTTGTCGACCTGGAAGGCGAGAAAAAGCTTTGACTTGACGGAAAGGGCAAAAGGGCAAAGTGGCGAAGTTGGAGACCCCACAAAAAGTTGGAAAAAATCGAAGACAATTCCAAGAGGAGTCTGGAAACATACTGGGGTGTCCATGGAAGGGATCGTAACGATCGTTAGTAAGTTGGTTGATTTCACCTACTTATGGGACGAAAATAACCTACTTATATAGGGGTTAGTTATCACCCAGTTACTAAGTACCATGGACATCCAAGTAGCCCTATACGTAGCCCCAAAATACTAAAAATATGAAAATAATTTTCGGATTGTCCTTCATCAAACATGGTGGGAGGAAGATGGTTGAGGGTATGTTCTAGGGAAGGAGGCGAAGGTCCGCTGGCGCAAACTCGTCACCATCAGGACTTGTGTACATGTTTAGTAGGGGATCCCTATAAACCTTTTCCAACATATCTTAAAGAAGGGGGTTTCCACATGACAAGGATCTTTGAAATCAGAACCCAAACGCCCGGGATTTTTCATGAATGTCCAACAAGACACAAAAAACAAGAAAAGTTGATTGCCAACAAGCATTGCCAACCAAAGATTTCAATCATTTTTATAGAAGTTGATGCTGAACAAATCCCCACCAAAAAACAGGCACACCTGCCGCGAGCCCTGTACAATTTAGGTATCATTTTTTTTGTAAACATCAATCAGTCTTAGTTGGCAGTATGTATCACTGGTATGTCAGGTACATTCTATCTCTTTGGACCCGCAAAAAAATGAACAATGAAGGTTGTAAGCTGTAAGGTATATACGGTATAACCCTCAAACACGAAGGACAAATGGATTCGCTTTTGTCCAAAAATAGATATCACCTGATAGTCCGAAACCCACCTGGATGTTTCCAAGAATAATGGTACCCCCAAATCATCCATTTTAATAGGGTTCTTTATTATAAACCATCCATTTTGGGGTACCCCTATTTTTGGAAACACCCACCTGGTACAGTAGATTACGAGATTACTTCAAAACAATTTTTACCCATGTGTTTTACTTGGATTTTGCGACTCTTCGATGCCTGGAAAAGGCTCCAGGCAAATATTTGGACCCACGTGGTGAAAAATGGTGATAAATCCCATGCGACAATCCGCAAAAAAACACCATCAAACCAAATCCAAGTAAGAAGAGACTCTACACCCCCCGAAAGGATTCAAAAGAACCTGAAAATCACTCCTACCTGAGAAAAAACGACAAAATCTGATAACACCCACACTTGCCATGATTTTGCCAAAACAACTGGTTGCGAAATCATTAGGTGGCACATAATTTCTTTTCTTAAGCAACAACAACTGGGACCAAAACTTATTGGGGGTGACATACTTGGATTTGAATTTCGATGCTTGGAACAAGATTGGAGCAAGTCCCAACACTAGCCTCCCGCAAACTGTGGTGAATCAACTCTACTGTTATTGACACTGCATCGGGTTTTGTTCATTTCTTGAAATGAGCCACGACAAAAAAAAAAACTCTTACTTTCCATGAAATACTGGTTGTTACCCTCTGGGAAACTAACATAGCAATGGAAAACCACCATTTTTAATAGGATATACATCTTCAAATGGTGGATTTCCCATGGCTATGTTAGTTTACCGGAGTGTAACAGGAATCCTTTTCATGGTTTATGAAATCATCCCACGTAGCTGGGTAGTATTTCATCCCCGATATGTCCAATCTATGCCCTAAACAACTAGGGGCCCTTTTTTGATAACAACATAACAGTCACAACCGGTACCCGGTGCACAACGACACCAAGAATAATGGGAATCCAAGGGCGGCCTTATTAAGGGATTATTAACCACCCATCATCTCCTAATCATACCTTAGTAAGGCCTTATGTCCTTGGTTTGGGTGGCAATGGAGGGGGTTATGATTTCCATGAAATGGCCTAAAAATCAAGGAAAAGTAGGTAACCATGCCCGAATATAGTAAGTGGACCTCCTCCCTGGGCTCAAGGCCGGCTATTTCCTTTGGGGGGGGGTTGGCATTGTACCCTTAGATTTCCACTATCTATGAGAATTTATTGAAGGGCTCAATTTTTTCGAACTATTTTCAAACTTCTTGGAGTTGATTCTGTCATAGGGAAAAATGGTGGGAACACCCTTGGGATGGGGGGCCCCTTATCTTCTCAACCCCTATTTTCTCAATTCTAAGTGGATATTTCCTGGTAATTCACTTACTAATAACTGAGGTTACCCCTACCAACAACTGAGGTTTCAGTACTCTTTACTGTGGTGAAAAACATTTTCAGGGAACATATTCCATCTTCCAATCATCCATTTTCAGGTGCTTCAATTTTCAGGGACCATGATGGTTAATAACCCCTTCATAAGGCCGGCTACTTCCTTTCGGGGGGGAGTTGGCATTGTACCCTTTTCAGGTGCTCCCAATTTTCCCAACTAAGGCACTGCATCTTGTGCTTTAAATCTGCTCGCAGACTCCACGTTAAGCAGGCCGAGCCTTAAAGTGGAGGGCCATCCCATGGAGGGCCATCCCATGTTGGGTCCCAGGAAGTAATAACCAAGGTAAAAACCCCACATTTATAAGCCAATTGGCATAGGGGAACAACCCCGGGTCTTGGGTACAACAACGATCACCACGGATACTAACCACTTTACAAGTCATGGGATGATGCTCTAAGTGCCAGTTATAAATAGATTTATACTGTAACTCCCATGAGTAGGGTTATACTCATTTATTTTCGGCCATTTATAAAGGTGGTAACCCCATTTATAAATAGTAGGGGCTCACCTTACAGTAACCTTCATTTATAAGCCATTTTTTCGTCATTTGGAAGGGGTCCCCCAACCCAAGGGAGGGGACTGACTTGGAATGATCATTCGATCATGGGAGTTGCGAGATAGCCTTTGGTAGGATTTTTTTGGTTTGAAATGCTGGCAGCTCCCATTTTCAATGATCATAACAAAATAGCAATGTTCATGATAACATAGATATCTACCCTTCCTGAAACTAACGCATCGCACCTGAAAATGGATGGTTGGAAGACTGCTTTCCCTTCTTGGAGCCAGGCCTATTTTCAGAGGTTATGTTCGAATCACAACGTTGAACAACATGCATGAAATAAGTCACTAGAAGAAGTCGACAATCAAATAACTACATTAAACCTGGGGTCCAAAGACCATTAAATAAATAGTCTTTGGGAAAAGAGCATTATTTCAGTAAGGATTTATGATTAACAATTCCAGGGTAGACCATTTTTTTTCAGTGATCCGCTTGACAGGGTTAATACTATTTATCCGAGGAAGTGCATGCCAACCAAACTCGGACCCAGCGAGTAGCAAGGGAAAATCTCTTGATCCCACGGATCATCAGACCACCAGCCCTCTTAGCCCTGGATTTCCAGGGCAATGATTTGGTAATTACTTGGAGGATCATCCCAGAACTCGCATGTTGATTGTATGTCCTTTCAGTAGGGTTGTGGGAGCCCTCCAAATGTAGGTAGGTATTCCATATTCCCTCCATGGATCACGTGAGATATGTAATATGTATCATCAAAGGATTCTACCTCCACCACCCAAAATCCACTCCTAAATTTGAACTTCTTTGGCCTTAATTTTTGGAAGATATGCTTCTAAAACCACGGTGTAGCTCCAAATCGCTCCCTACTTGGAGGATCATCCCATTTAGTAAGTGGTTAATAACCATGGTTAGTAGGTCCCCTAAGTAGGGTTATTCCCCTTCCAAATGGGCTAAATGGCTTATAAATGGGGGTTACTAACCACTTACTACCTGGGATGATCCTCCAAGTAGAATGGAAGGATTTCAGGAGCTCCACATCCGGTGCTCAGTCAACTGGAAGATCCCGACGCCAACGTCCCGATTTTCTGTGGCCAAGTAACAAGTACTCCTCAAAGATCTTAGTGAGGCGATATCCTTTCCTTAGTGTTGATGTTTTTGACGTTTTTTTTTGGGGGTTACCCTCCTGGGAACTAACATATCCCTTTCCTAAGGCACTTTTGAAAAGAATTGAAGGCGATGTTCCTTTTCCCAAGGTGGGATACGTTAGTTGCCGGGAGGGTATATAGTCGTCAGGTCATTTTGTTTGGTTGGTTTGGTAAACGGTGTTTTTTTTGCTGCTGAAAAAGACCTGCTAGTTGAAGGGGGTACCCGAGAAACAAACCCGGTTAAATCCGGTAACCCGTAACTCACTGTGACAAAAAACATGCGATAAACCAAACCGATCCCCCAAAAAGTCCTGCAACTGGGACCCAACCAGTCACAATTTTTCCGGATTTCCTGAATTTGGTTTTGTTTCTCTTTTTGGGGCGGAAGAATCCTCAATTTCGATTGGCTTAGCGGCTTCCCACATCAAGAGCACCCTCCTAAAACAAAAGGTTGGCGGAAAACATGCGCTGTCCCACATCTAAAACCAACATACGCTTTCCGAAAAAAAATTGGAACACCAGGAAAGGTCACCCAATCTCGTTCGTAATGTCAGGTCTTTGTAGAGCATTTACAAATAAAACATTCCAAACATTGTATTAAACCTATTTACCTGAAGTAAAACTGGGTTCTTGTTGAAATGTGGTGTTTTCTTATGAAGAAGCACAAGATGAACTGAAGTATCCCAAGATCATGTAGCGGGGTGGTAGAATCATTTTTGATGGTCAAGTTCGGTAGGTATGCACCCTTTAGCTAGGTAGTATTACCATTTTTCATGTTCATTTGATTCATTTCTTGGTAGTAACAACAATGCAAATATATCTGAGTAATATGACCATGTTTGATGTGCATTTGACTCATTTCGCGGTAGCAAAATCTAAATGAATATAGCTAGCAGCTGGGTAGTGCAATCATTCTTGATGTCCATTTGATTGATTTCTTGGTAGAACAACCTAAATGAATATAGCTGGGTAGTGTAATTAGTTTTGATGTTCATGTGACTCATTTCTTGGTAGTAAAGTCGGCAAGAATACAGCAGGGCAAAGGTGCTATAGGTGTACATGGTAGCTGTCCTTCAGCAATGATCTCCAACGTCCTTTGTATCACGCACTCGCTAATGCCGCTGACTTCTAGAGGCACATGGGGCCTGTCATCAAATTTATTCGCATTTCTATTTCCACACTTCCCTTATGGTGACTTCGAATGCCTTCTCAAAAATGGACCTTAGAGCTGGTGACACCTCCTCATCAAGACATGCTAGCTGGAGAGACATGTCTGAGACCAGCACACGAATCAGGTTGTGCAAGGCGAGACGTGGTTTTGCAAAGTAACATGATTCCGGTTTCTTGTGCCAACTTTTGCATAGAGAAGCTCTAAGACAAATTGTGTCACCCTACGCCTCAAGAAGTACAGACTGAGTCTGCTCCGCCACTGCCGCTGCACCTCGGGTCGGTGGACACCTGGTATGGTGACCAGGGAGAGATACGAGCTGAAACCAGCCACGGGCAACGAGGGAGGCCACCGCACCCTTCACTACTCTTGACCTTTCGGCAAAAAGCCGGTTTGAGTTCCGGAGGTAGAATTCAAGAGCATGTCTCTCGTTCACGAAATCTCTGCAGCTTATTGGTGGCGGTGATCTAAATGTGGGTCTGTCTCAGCGTTCACTGACACGGATTCGGAGAAACGCCCGATTTCGAACAACCTCGAACCCACTGAACTCTCCATCGCATCAGTACCACCTTCACGGAGCGCCACCACTCTGCAACTCGGAACTGGGACGTCGATAATCTCTAGCTTCGATGATAGAATGTCTGATCGCGTAGACAAACCTGGACTTCACAGGCCTTCTCCAACTGTAGCAGGGTGTTTGGGCCCAAGTCATATGTACCCCTGTGGGCTCTTCTCCAGCGCCTACCATAAGGTTAGTTTACTTTAGTTCAGTTTAGCAAGGTTTGGTATATGAATGCGGTCATACAAACTTCAATCCAACCAACCATATAGAAAGAAACTGCTTGATATTTGACATAGAGAAACCAATCATATTTCTTGGTATCTAATATAATCATTTTTGATGCTCATTTGGTAGTATAATCTAGATGTATTTACCCACTGTTACAGGGTTTTGCCAACCCCCAACCCAGATATTTCAATCCAACCAACCCAAGGGACAATTGGGTGTACCCCTAGCAGTGTACCCATGGTATTGTGATCTCTAGGGATTCTTGGGGATGATCACCCATGGCCATACCCATGTGATATAGGTCGTTTCTATAGGGATTTCCCATAGGGGGCCCGAAGGTACATCCAACTATTTGCTGAGTTTTCTTCAATAACTGGTTGGTGGCTTCAATCCATTTGGAAAATAGCAGTCAAACTCCCAGTTAGGGGTGAACATGAAAATATTTGAAACCACCACCTAGAATACATTCTAGTGTAAACCCCCTATATTTCAATCCAACCAACCCAGATCTTTCCAAGAAACAGGCCGCAAGGTGGCAAACGGAGGGTCGACTGGCCCCCGTCTGTTGGAACTACCTCGGGGAAAAGTGGACGGCCTAACGTTGGAAGGAAAAATCTACCTGCAAGGTGGGCCCCCAAAAAATCATGTTAGAAATGAGGGGTGTAACATTTATAACCCCCGTGAATACCCTTATAACTGGTTAACTTGGGTGAAATAAGCGTACTTATAGAAGTTACAAGCTTAAACTGGTTTTTGAGCCCAGCTTGTGTACAATTAACATGGAAGTTGAGACAGGAACATCTCCAAAACTTCATGTTTGGCTTCCGGCCCCTAATTTTCATAACATGGAAACCTAAAGTTCCCACAAATTCCAAAGGATCGTGCCCTTAAACTCTTCCAATAAACCTGTTTATTTACATGTTTCTATATCTTTCTGAGAAAACTAAAGACTAGTTCACCAACCCCAGATGCATTCAATTTTTGTTGGAAGGTTTTCCTGAGATATTTCTAAGGGTCCCTGTGATGTCGTTGAGGGATCTTTTGGTCAAGTGACACTCCAGCTGCTCATCTCTTTTCCGGCGAAGAGGGAAACGCCCAACAGTCCAAGTGCGAACACATCCTCGGGTTGCTGCGGGCTGCTTGGAACACTTCAAGAAAACACGCAGGTTGATACTGTAGTTCCAGATGCTCCATGTAGGGATGTAGGGAATATGTACCATACATTTCCGCTTGTTAATGTGGCCATTTTTCACCTAATCTAGGAAAATCATCGATACATGGAGCATCTGAGTATACATGGGTTGTATCACACACTTGATAAGTCACGAAGACGGGATACATTGTTTTCACATTCCTTCTTGTGTTACAAGTGTATCACAGTGACCGTTTATAGCTTGCCATAAGCCATGTATTCAAGCTGGTAGAAAAAAGCAGCGTGAAAGTTTG
>DF242520.1:0-54890 GCA_000507305.1 Breviolum minutum Mf 1.05b.01
ACATATAATATATATATATATATATATACGGCTGGGAGGGCAATTTCATTGCCAAAATGCTCCATCCCGTTTCAATCTAACTGTCGTGAACTTGCGAACTGGCGGAATCTGCGAATTCGTGGTGCGGGATGTCAGTTTTCGGATGTTTCAGGTGACAAGGTTTCGATACGGTATTTTTGATGATGATCTTGAGACATCTCCTATGGGGTGGCTGTGAGTGTTGGGGATGACCCCTCCATGTACAGATAATATTTGCGCATTAAGAATTATAAAGACAGTAATTTAATGTAATTTACACTCTCATGTTGTATGTGCTCCCATATTGTATCTAGATTCAGAAAATTGCTTCCGGCAATCTAACGAATCTAGACTCCCATTCCTTCACCTCATGCAACATGTGCTATTTTTTGTCGGAATTCCACTTTGGGAGAATCCCCGGCTGCCCTAATTCAACGCACATGACGTCGGCAATTCGCAGAGTTTTTGCGAAGCGGTGAAACTGGCAGGATCTCCGCAGATTTGCCTCATGATGATGTATTTCCATCGGTCCACTCTAGCTTTTTCAGAGTGTGTTGCATCTAAACAAATACAGTATATAAACATAATTGTGGACTACCTTAGTCAAGAGATTGAAACCCAACATCTGGTAGCTGCTGGTTGGGATCTACATATTTGGAGGCGACCATGCGTGCCAAATCGGCAAATGTTGAAACCATCACTTTCAACACTGTTCCGGAAAGCTTCCCACTGAAGATGCTCTTCCGAGCTCCTGCCACACCAGAATGTCGTATTGAGACACACGCATGAAGATGAAACCGAAAAGGAAAAAAACTGCCAAACTTGCTCAATTTTACCATTCTGTTTGACAATTACGTGCAGTACCCCTTGCCTTACTCTTCTTGCTGGAAAACGAAAATCCCAGCAACTTCAGCAATCCCCTCATGGCTGTCTGTCCCACACCTCATCTTCCTGTGCCTCCGGCGGTGAGGATCATGCCACGTGAGCGGCTTTGTCCAAAGCGGCTATGTGCAAAGCAAATGCAGTAGGTTAGCACCAAGATACCCAAGATGAGGAGTAAGGTAAAGTCAAGACCTTGGCATTAAAAAAGGATTGTTGGCTGTCTTTGGATTGCAGCTGATGGTTGTTCCTGTCTTGTTGTCTTAAACAGTATCGCCAAACCAGCAGGTTCAACCAAGAGTGAGCCTGCAGGTGAAATTGCACCCTTTTGTTTTCCAGGTTTCAACTGCTCCAAGTATGTGTATATATATATATAATATATATATATATACATAATTATGTATACGTATAAATAATGAAAAAATTATGCAATGGTCTTGCCGGCCATCTCGCCATGGACCAAGCTTCTTACAATTTCCTACTGCATTTAATGCTCCCCAAAGCCTCGCTAAGGTCTTGGCCTGACACACAACTCCGACCAATTTTTGTGGGTACAAAAACCGGTTCTTCCAAACACTTGATTTCCTATTGATGACCAGGAATTCTGGTTCTGCCCTGTTAATGCTGCCATTTCCACGTTCCATCAGCGGCGCTCGAGGCATATGAAGTAAAGCTTGTGCCGTTAAAGCCTTCCCCTCAGGTTGCTCACAAAACCATACAAAACCCAAAAGCTAGAAGCCCAAAGAATGTTGGAAGGGCCTTTGATGATGTTTCATGACTTTCCTGTTCAGTTCACCGTGATATTTCCAGCTTCCACGTGGAGGAAGCGTCCAGGGACTCCGGGGCAACCCGATAGGGTCGAGTCAAACAGTCAAAAAATCACTGCTGACATCAATATGACAATATGATATGGCTATATCAAATTCATGCCCGAGAAATCCAAACAAAAGATTACAAAAGAACCCAAAACCACCAAGAGACTTGTTTTAGTTCAAGCTTCAATTCCGCTTTGGTCAAAACAAAACAAGATTTCATAAGCCGTCATAAGTCACAATCCTTCTATCAGCATCATTAAACCCAGTGGCTGGATGCTGGAGTAAGCTGTTGTCATCTAGCCAGCACGAAGTTTCGTCGTCAGCAGCGGCTATCAGGATCACAAAGTATCCAAGCCACCAGCGCCACATGACATTGGACTAAAGGATTCACAGAATCAGTGTTTTTGGACTTTTGGACATTGGACAGGCTGAAATGCTGTCCCACCTGAGCCTAAGAAGTCAGAAATCTCTCAAAGCGTATACTGCCACACTGGATGCGGAAAAAAAAACTTCACAAAGACTAGGACACAAAGGCTGGATCAGTGGGCAGTGGGGACTGGGGACTGGCATTTGGCACATTTCCAAGACATCAGCTCTTGAAGCCGCTTCAAAAAGGGAGCAACATGCCCGGCCCAAAAAATAAAATAACCCCCTCATAGCATACAGCCCAGCCCACCCCGAGTTTCCTCACTGTCTTCAAAAAGTTCTCCACCCGGCCTGGCATTTTGGAAAACTTCGGGGGCCCCTTGGTTTGTTGTTTTTGTATTGTCGGCAAGTATTAAACTATACTGAGAAACTGATGCGCTTGGAAGCTTTCCAAATACATGTGCCTAAATTTGGAACTAGTTGGCCAACAATTCATCATGACACATGCACAACATGGAAAAGCTAGTAGTGTTCCACTACCCTAACCATCAGGACCCTATTCCACTCCCCAAGTCAGTTCTCATCAGCCCATGCACCATCAAACTGCTTCATGAGCAAGACCTGCCAGGGTGAGTTGTGAAGACGGAGATTCGCATCACTACAGTAGAAACTGTCGCTGGGGCTAAACTCCAGTGAGGGTTTTTGTTGGCTTGGTCTTCCATTGGAAGTCCAGTTTCAAACAGGTTCGGCACGATTGTGTCTTATACCTTTGCAGGCAGCATGCGTCCACATTTGCATGTGCAAATGCAAAATTTTGAATAGTCCCATTGCTATACCTTCAGTACTAGTGGTGGTAGTAATAGTAGTAGTAGTAGTCGTAGTCGTAGTCGTAGTCGTAGTCGTAGTCGTAGTCGTAGTCGTAGTCGTAGTCGTAGTCGTAGTCGTAGTCGTAGTCGTAGCCGTAGTAGTAGTAGTAGTAGTAGTAGTAGTAGTAGTAGTAGTAGTAGTAGCAGCAGCAGCAGCAGCAGTAGTAGTAGTAGTCATCGTCGTGGTGGTGGTAGTAGTAGATTTATGAGTTACAGTATGTAACTATCTCATTCTGCTCAGTCTTGATGCAAATTTGCAGGATGCAGTGAAGAATCATCAAACAAAGGAAACCTTCCAACTTACTCTCATTCATACTATTTTGATCACATTTGGATACACCAAACGTACTTGGAAGTGCAGGAAAAAATCCGCAAACTTTGAGGATTCAGAAATCGGCTTGGGCTTGGCCACCTTGAACTCCGCCAGTTGTAGAGCAGCATCAGGATCCATATCATGGAAGGAGATGTGTCCTGAAAAACGCCCGGGTGGTTGAGTTTTTCGCGATCCGGAAAGGCAAGTTGAAGATATCCATATTTGCATGTGGATACCCCATGAGTATCCATCTGAGGTGACAGGTTTTTCAGCATGGAGCCATCGAACCCAGGCCTGTGCCATCTGGATCCAGCTGTCGCCACAGAGTCAACAAACAGCCGCTAAAGCCAATGTCCTGATAAAGACCCGGCCAGCCCATGGGCCTTGATTATCAATGTTGAGGCCTTCCCCAAGTGCCACAAGCATAGAGAACATAACCCAAAACCAACAACTGTGTTCCCAAAAGAGGGCCCACCTTCTATTCATTGGCTTTACATCGGAAATGAAGAAAACCCTTCCATGGACTGCATGGTTGCCTGCCCTCTTCCCGATCCTCGCAGGCACGCACAAACTGCTTCTCTGCGATCTTGAGGTTCTCCTCTCTGACAACATACTTCTCAAGGTGAAATGGAAACGGACGAACCAATGCTGAAAATATGACATTCTGTTTTGACCTGTGTATCCATGTGTGTAAATTGCTTGGTCACTGTTAGTATGTGAATAACAGTCTTGTTGTTGATTGCTTAGTGAGGTGCCTGTGGGGGAAGCATCACCAACCTTCCACATCTCAACATGGCCTCGCTTACCAGGGTGACTTCCACCATCTTCCACCCTCCCATGTCAATAAGTCGTGAAAACTGAAAACCCCTTCGATCCTCGGGATCAATGATGAACCACAGGCGCATGCAGTTGCCGTACTTGCCTCGTGTGCCCCATGTGAGCGGTATGAACCCCTGGCCAACCAAAAGGGGGGGCAGCCCCTGCTACCGAAGGGATGGGCTCTCTGGCCCTCTGGGCGATTGCCAATGAAATGGTTCTTGAAATCCGTGTGCTACGTTTGTGCTTTTAGGCTCGTGAGGATACTGGTCGATGAAGACTTGGTCCACTCGAATTCAAATATGACGACAGGGCAGTTTGTACCAATGGGTTGACCAACAGCAACGTCCTAAAAAATGACCTTTCGGTGGAAGCTTTTGCGAAATCAGATCAGTGATTGTTCAATATTGTTCAGTCCATCTGTGAAGCATTTGGTTTTGTACTTGCTTGTCTTCTTCGCAAACACTGGGTCAAAAATTCTTCATATGAGCACTGAATGTAAATACAGGGATGTGTTGGAGAGAGCGAGATGAAAACCGAAAGTCGCTTCTCAAACTTTTTGACAAAAAGTTTGGACAAAAAAAGTGAAACAAATCCATTGAAAAATCGACAAAATCATATCCCCAAGATACATCCCGAGTCCACTGACCTGCTTACGTCCAACATGTCTTCAGCCTTTTTTCCACCAAGCTGCGACACACGAAGTTGACGAAGTCTCTCTGCGCCTTCGAGATGGAAACTGGACAAAACTCAAGAGTTTGAAGTCAGGTGGGGGTGAACACCACATGGGTAGAAGATGCCCACTGGTTAGTTGAAATAGCTGAGATAGGAAAATGCAGAAAATGCAGTCTTTTTATCCATCTTTACACCCCACCTGCAAATCATGCTAAAGCAGAAACAAATCCAGCTTGCAAGGAATACTTATTTATGATTGACATAATGTGTTTTCCTACCATCTTTTTAAGTCCACCTTAAAGAATGAAGTAGCTGACTTTTTTGGTGAATCTTGATGTTCTAGGTTGGTCACTCACCAGGGCCCCTACCTGGAACCCTCGGCGCTGAGCAGACATTGCTTGGCGCGGAGAAGATTCGGCCACTGCCTTGGGCTGCAATGGGTCACTAGTAACTCGAACTTGCACCATGCAAGGAATCATCCGCCCCCCACTTTATCAATTTATCAATCACTCTTGCTGGTGCTCATTCAGAACACATCATCCATGCATCAAAATGACAACCTACTAAATATCTTACTCATATCTTACTTCAGCTCATCCTGGAATCACCCCTTCCCACGCCTCCTCCTCTGGCCGCTTCCGCGGCGAGCGCGACTCAGGGCGCCTGCGCCGCGCCTCCGCCGCGGCGCGGGAGCCCACGAGACCGGCGGCACGGTTCACCTCCAGCGAGGCCGGGAGCCGGCAATGGGCCATGTGGAAATGTTGAGTTCAGATATGAAAAAATACCTTTTTAAAGGGCACTCCTTACAAAATTGACAATTATCAAGAAAAGACATGAAAACTTTTCAGTAGTCCACTTGGTGTCTTTTTGTTTAGGTGCTTCAAATTAAAGCAGTTTAACAGGTGGGGCCTTAGCATCGATCTCCTCCAAGGTAGTCTCCAAAGGCTTCTCCTGTTCCAGCCCCTCCTGGAAATCGTCTCAAAAGCTTTATTGGATGCTGACGTGACGCTGGTCAACTGATAGTTCATTCGATCTACTGACCCGAGACTTTTGTCGCAAAGGCCTGCCGTCCCTTTGGAATTGGTGCAAAACAGAGATTCAATTTTTGCGTTTATCAATTGATGCTCCCTCCAGTGTCTTTTGGATGACTATTCAAGTAGTTTCGTTCGTCCTGGCTGAGAAGTTCCTTACCTCCGAACGAGGAGTGGTTTCAACAGAATACTACCTATCTTTGTGCAGGTTGGATGAGACATAGAAAATGGACGATGGATATTCAATGCATCTACATATTGCTACATAATGTTGTGAAAAATGTCTTACAAGTTCCGCATCATATGACAATCAAATTATGAATGAAGGCTTTATGCTTTGTTCCACCGGGACTCTAGCAAGCATGGCTGCCATGGCGACATGTCATCCACTTGACCGCAGTCAATCTTTTCGCATCGTCGGCACATGGCTGAAGGACAAGGGTCGCGGGACCCTGTACTCAGAGGTTTCCCCTGGACTCAAAGTCAAGCTAGCTTCTAGAATCTGTACCTACAAGATTTGTACAATCCCACTTGGGCGTGCAAAAATAAAATCATCTGCAAACAAATGGATCAAACCGGTCACAAGTTGCCACTTGTCACTCAAGTTCCAAACGCAACACTAAATCTGAGTCATGGTGGCATATGGCCACTGCATAAGCTTCTAAAAGTCATCGCCAGCGCCACCACCCGAAGAATCACCACCACCAAAGCTATCCGATGAGCCAACGCCAGAGCTAAAGCTAACGTTAATGCGGGGTAGAACCGGCCGAAAGGTACGATCCGTGAACACTGCAGAGCAAAAGAAACACTCCGTAGAAACCTGGCAAACAGTATAAATTCATATGAATTCATCAATTACATATCCATTTCCACAGCTCAAAGGATGAGAGCTCCCAGGCTGATGGAAGCTTTCAAACAAATGCTCTACGGATTTCTGATTGCTTCAGGAAGGCCAGCCTACCAATTGTATCCAATTTCTGTATCAATTGTATCCGTTTGATTCCAAGCTGAAACTCCTCAAACATGCACACTTTGATTTGAAACTTTGAAACCAATCCCCATCCAAAAGAACCAAGTTTTGTTTCCACTTCACACCTCCTTGTAGCCTGGAGTTATGGTGGTGGCCGGCACCACCATGGTGGTTTGGGCCATGGCAGTACGATAGCCACATGCTCGGCACCGCTGAAAGCGCGATAGCCATGGCACATCCTCGGAGATACCCAAGGTCTTCCTGTCATCGGTGGCTTTCAGTTGCTTCGGTTTCGGAACACATGTCTCTCCCTCCAGTGCTTGTTTTCCTGGTGTCCATGAGGCTATGAGTTCTATGTCAGTTTTATTCCTTTCAATCTGTTTACCCTCCAATTCTAAGCTGATGTGGTTCCAAGATGTTCAGCAACACCCCCTACAGGCGCCTCTTTCGAGTGGCTTCCAGGACTTCTTCAGGACTCAGCACCACCTCGCGACTACGGTTCACCGCACCTCCCATTCGTTGAGCTCCTCCAAAAGAGCGAACTCCTCGGTGATCCGCGGCTGTCAGTTTGAACATGGAGTTTGTTGATTATTCGACAGTGGAAGCAGCTGGCACGCCATAATTTCCACAATGTCTTGGTGTCCAAGTGCAATAGACCGTTTCAAGTTCGAATCATTCTCTCACTGGAGAGAAGGGGAATAAAATCTATGCCAACTAGAATTGAACAGGTGATGTAACTTGAAATCCGACACCCAAGCACAGCTCCTGTTGAAGCCCACAACTTCTGACAACCTGGACGTCCACATCCACACCTTGAGGCTTTCACCCGCGGACCAAATGCCGGAAGGGTGAGATCTGATCAGATCCGTCACCTGCCATATGTTACGATAAGGGTAGACATATCTAGACATAACTAAGTAAACCATACCGACGTAACATGAAGTAACTGATACGGTGGCTCATTCACCTCCCATCCTCTTTCCTCTGACATTATGCTGGTGCATTCATTGTGCATTTTGGTGAGATCAATTTAAACAGTACATGATCTATGCACACCAAATCAGCCTGTAGCACTATACAAGAAATATCTATGTATGAAATACATTCAATACGTGGGGACCTGGCCAAGTCATACATATCTCACCCTTGAAACTCCTTTTTCAGCTCAGGTGCAGGATGTGCTTCACTGATCCAAGTTCCATTTCCTAAGGCTTGACTTAACAAAAATAGGAAGGTTGGCAAGGTGAAGGTGTCATGATGATCTGATCTTCCTCTCCCCCTCAAAAAAACTCAGTTTTTCATGGTTGAGTAGTGAGTCGTAAAGGAGCTGCCCCCATCAAAGTACATCCATATCATTCCGAAAATAGTCCATATTTCATACATTTCATCCTATAGTCTCAAGGCTCATTCACTGCTTGCTGTTCCAAAATGTTCCAAGGTTTTTCTTGGCCCTGGCTCCAAAAAAAGTGGATTTCCTAGGACTGTCACATGCTTTGATCGCCCGCTATTTGCTTGAAGCTGAGATACCCATGTTCATCCATTTTCGCATCTCTCAAAGATTTCTCCCCTTTGCTGCTCAATTTCCAGATGTTGGAGCATCCTTTAGTAGCTGTCATATTACCATGCTAGTCTCAATTTTAAGATGAGCAGCCGCCTGTTGTCCATCCTCCAATTCCTCCTTCTCCGCCAAACGCAGCCGTGTCATGCGTGCGCCGCAGCTTGAACAGCTGGGCGGCCGGCGCAAGCGACCATGACCCAACAGGATGCCCACAGCCAAGAGACTCAGGCCGCTAGTGCCCCAAAGTACGGTAGCACACTGGCGCCACCCTTGAGGCGAAGATACTTCCCTCAGGCAAAGATTTTTCCAAGAAAAGACTGAGAGGACATGAAAATCAATGGATGAGGATGATAGGATGATGAATATGAATATGATGGGGTGATACACTCAAAAGACATCTGTTGCTTAGACTAGCACCGCAACATGGAGCCCTAGCCCTTGTCCATGGACGCATCGACTTCCGTTGACCCGTGTTTTTCAGCATCGTTTCTGCCCCAACGTTGCCTGTCACTTTCCACTACTTTCTGGCAGCACGCCGCAACGCCTTCTATAAGGCCCTCATTGTAGAGATTTTGGCGCAAAAAAGGCGTCCTCAGAAGTGGTTCAGCAAACGGTAGAAATCCATGCGAGTTCATATCCCACCTACAAGTTTGCACATTATGTATTATCTAATATCTATAATGATCTACGCAACTTATAAGCAATCTTCTCTTCTAATCCCTTGACGGTGTCTGGGGCGATATAGATATCTATATTATATATAGTATATGGATCTAAACATAATATAGACAGTTTAAAGTTTAAAGATGTAAACATAGGCTTGGCAGAATCTCTAGCTGGGCCACTGTGTCTTGCTTAAAAATCCTTGACCGCCCGAAATGCGTAACGCCGGAAATTGAAATAGTCCACGCCGCCAAAAAAAGCTTAACATCAAGATGAACATGTACAGTAAGTATATCTACCATCTACCAGTATATCTCCAATTCAACATTAACCACAGTGTAAGAAATGTAAACCTCCATGAACAGACCTGACATAAGTCCAAGGCAAGGTCGGCAAGGTCCCAACCTAGTGTCATTCTGGAGTGGATCATGCCTTTCAGCCATTCCTCTCGATTGAAGACCCCGTTCAAGCCGCGTCCAATCTCCACCTCGACCCTTCGGTCGCCTTTCGGGGATGGGCGAAACACACGGATGTCAAATCTGGTAGAAAAACACGTAGAAGCATTGAGGCATCTTTTCAATTGTCTACTCAATTGATTAAATTGTCGTGTTCTGAATGCTCAGAAGACTAGCAAATAGCAATCACTCCTGTGATGCGATCAAAGAATTACGGCTTTCAGTCCTGTCTGGCAGTGATGGTGATGTTGAACAAAGAGGTACCATCACTGCCAAACAGGACTTTTTTGCCGTAATTCTTTGATCACAATGGGTTACCATTGCATTATTTGCCACCTTGAAAACATACAAAAATCCCAAGCCAATCCAGGAATCCAGGCGACCTGTGGATACCAAAATCAAGACTCCATTGTTCTTGTGGCGCTCCCCGATGCCCCAAAAATTGAAAAGTTTCGTGGCAAAGCGCTTTACCTGTGCACGATCCTGTTGGGCACCCTGCACACCTGGAATCGTCCTTGGGAGATTTGTCGACTCAGCGTGACTAAATGAGATTAATCTGGGAAGGTGTTGAAGAAATTGACTCGAAATGGAGTTGCAGCAAACAAAAGCAGAAGTGTTTGCTTGAAATCTTGAAAATCAAATAGTATCAAATAGTCAGTCACTGGATCATACCCACCAAATCTTAGGGAAGCATTCATTCAGGCCAGCATCACTACCACCAGTTCTGCTCCAGTGTCTCGTCGAAGCTCGGTAGCCATGTTATTGATTCGATTCACTGCATGTGGGTTTAAGATGCCCACAGTGTCCGAAACCCAACTCCTTGCTGCAGGTGATGGCACTTCATTCGGGGAGGACACTCGCTTGGCAAGGACAGTGGCACCCTTGGACCGCACCAAGCGCTCCGCATGTCGCAGTGGACTGTCACTTCGGTAGACCTTGGCGGGTTTGTGTTGTGGATGTCTTGTTTCGCCTGGTTGATCCATGTTGATTGTATGTCAGGTGGGTCTTTGTGGAGAGAAAAAAGCCGTCCAGGAAATTTAATGAAACTTCATTGCATCATGCGCGGTTTGGAACTCCACCCACCAAATCCTTCAATCATTCCCAGCCACATATTCAATTTGTCCGGTTTCTAATCTCGACTGTAGCATGTTGGCCCTGGAACTCGAGATGCGTCCTCCCACACTTCCCACCAGTACCATCAATCCCAGCACTGTTGCTGCAACACGACGTCTCCATCGTGCCAGGCGGGTCTCATTTGCCCACGCCATTGGTTGGGATGACTCCTTCGGTCGCCCCTTCATGCGACCACCTGTCTCAGCTGCACGCCTTACCCGCCATAAAAGTATCCTTTTAGGCAATCGTGACGCTGCGCTTGCAGTAGCAATCCACCGGGGTGGTGCACAAAGAGGGCACCAAATCATGGGAGGAGCCAAGCTCATATTGAAGAGATTCTGAGAAATGGATTGTGTTTCATCCAGGACCTTCAGTCCTTCAGTTCAATGGCTTACTGATATTGTACCTGTTGGGACAAAAGTGTGCAGGGCACTTGTCTGGAAAGCTGTCCACGTGCTCCAAAAAATCCACTCCACTGAACTTCCTTTGACACCCTATTACCCAAGCTGTTGGCTGTTCCCTAGACCGAACTGCTACTAAAATCGTCTTTACGTCAACCAATTGGATGCACAGCTCAAGCACCCTGAATGGCTGCAGGAGGCATATTAGGCATGTCACCTGGCACAGCTGAAGCCATCATCAACTTCCAATATTGCCTTCAGACTTTGAGCCGCTTCAGTCCTGCTGCGCTTGGATGCATTCTTTCGTCGCCAGCGCCTGCAGATTTCCAAGATGCATGGTTAAAATGGCATCCCATGCCGGCCGGTTAAAAGGAACCGACGCACTGGAGACAAATATATAAATGAAGCAAAAGACCAATGTTCTGTTGCGTTTCATACATGTCACTATAGAATTTGAAAGAAAGAGGAGAAAATAAGGTCGGTCTGCTCGGCCTTCAGGACAAAGCCGGCATGCTTCAGGGCCAAGAAACACGCTCCCCGTGAGCATTTAGCAAAGTTGGCCTAGCAGAATGTCCACTCTGCAGTTAGTAAAGTCTCTACAAGACGCCTTTGAACATGACATGCCACAGCTGTTCTCAACACAACAAAAGCAGAGAAGCTTCAATTATTCGACACATCATACCAATCTAGGAAGAACCACACCGAATCCTGGGCAACCACTTTTCATCAACCTCTACGTTTTTCAATGCGGACCACTTGCAAGTTTTTACTGATGATACCCAAATACTATGAACTTACTTTGGATCTTGCCTCCAAATAATTTCTTAATTCTTGTGGGTAGAGGTAGTCACAGGTAGTCACAGGTTTCGCTGGTACCACCTCGGCATTGCTCCAGGTCAACTGCTCTTCATCGAGGAGCTGCAGGGAAGTGACCTGAGTTCATCAGCTCCGTGTTGGTTGGTTGTTGGATCCTTGGTTGCATGGCTTAGCCGTTTTTTAAAAAAAAAATGTTGCTGGAGTCATAAGTGATGCTAGGGGAGGAGTCATCTAGGAACACAGAAAAATCACCAGCAGCAGGTCAAGGTCCAAGATATTAGATATGCGTGAAACTTCTTAACGGATCGTTGGCATCTCGTTGCACATTTGCTGGCAGAAAACTGGGGCTTTCCCACCGATTTCTGAGCCACCCATGCCTGATGTGGGGGAGATCCCTTTAAAATATGGACAAGATGCGTCTGAGTCAGGACATTCTTGCAGCATCTTCACCACCATTTCCCCCCCAGCTGATCAACAAAGCGCCTTGCTGGCACAAGGCCTTGTGCCCAAGGGCAAATCGCCACCATCCTGGCTGGAACGAATCGATCCCGTCAAACAACCTGGAGCAACATTCATGATGAGACGAAAACAACAACCTTCAAACAAAAGGCCTGGCATTTCAACTCATTCCGCTATATTGGGTCTTTCCTAAACACTTTATACCCGTGGATTTTAAAGGTTAATACGGGGGTTCCCTTCAGAAAAGTGAAAAAAAATCAGTTATCCAGGGTTACAGGGTTACAGGCATGCCCCAACCGCTATACTTTCCGCCAAATACATTTTGAGCTCTCAACTCTACAGCCGTGCCTCCATGCCAGCTTCCTCTCCCTCCTCCATGGTGGTAGCATTGCAAATGTGATGGAACTATATATTGTAAGTACTACATACCTAGAACAAATGATCTATGTGATGTAGGTGTGATATATGATATATGGATATAAAACTTTGCGAAAGCACTATCATGGCAAGCTTCAGGTTGCCTTAAGATGACTCAGAATCTCAAATGACACAGATGTCAAGCATGTTTTCTTCATTTCTTCTCACAACACAATCAGTGGAGACTTTAGGCTTTATCATTCTCAACATCCTAGGCCTTTCAGCGATCTAAACAAGCTCCCCTTCCATCCCGTCCCATTTGTGCTCCATCCTTTCGGTCCTTCTCCACGCCAGCAGGGAGTCGTTGCGCGGTGCTGGGATCCAAGACCAGCCAAACCTCAGCGACAAAGGCAGGTCGTCGTCGTCATCATCAACAACAAACTTGGCCGTGACATGTCTAAAGAGAAGCCCCCCAAAAAAGAGTACATGTTTTTCATGGTTTTTCATGTTCAGATTCTTGGAAGGGTTCCTCCTTTTTGAAACTCCACCCGGTCATTCCCAAGACGAAGTATCCTGTCTTGTCGGAATCAATGCTGCCATGAAATCCACTGGGGCTTGGCGTTGTAACAGAAATGCTCCACATATCCCAACATCACATCACCATTCCATGTCCATTCATTCCATCTATACAATTACTCTCGGATGCTTCTTAGAGATGACCGAGAAACCCCAGTGGGTAGTCGATGCTCACCGCTGGCCAACTTTAGCAGTAACGGCTGCAAACCCGCCACCACTGTAAGGCCCAGGGTCTCTCGCAACTGCACCAAGGCGGCTGCATACAGCAGTGGTGACACGGCACATTATGAGATGCACCTGTTTCATCCTTTTCTTATTTGTTATATGTGTATGTATTTGTGGGTTGGGAATCAGGATTCATCTCCCTCAACACTCCGGGTGTGGCCTCCGCCCAGGACAAGGGCAGACATCGAGGCTCTTTCCGTGGCCGCGCTCGTTTACGTTTGGGCGGTAGGGGTGCCTGTCGACGTCACAAAAATTGTTGGACCGGAACCACCTGTTCTTGAGTACTTCGGGTGCAAGAGCAAAAAATCGTTCAAGCGTCTCATCTAAATCTCGTTCTCTGATTCCCTTTTATAACGCATAGAAAACATAACATTCGGCCATACAGACAACAGGTGCCATGTGCCACTACCGTGAATCGTTGTGCCTGTGCCGAGCTAGGTTTAAGGATGCAGCTGAGGCGAAGGTATTTGGGCACTTGGCCATCACCTGCTGGGCGTTGCCACTTCAGACGGACTATTTTGATGCAAATCTTCCTTTGGGAGTATGTATTATATATATATATATATCTAGTAACTTCTCCTGTTGGAAATGGTGATTCCCCGTTCCAATCTTAGTTTACCGGAGTGTACTGTGCGGCATTAAGGACCTATATTGCTGAACATGGCAGGTAGGCTCCACCTTCGAGGATTTTGCTGCTTCTGGTGCTCCAAATAGCTAATTGACTATGTAGCGCAATACATCATCCCCAGCTCCTTACCGTAGTTTCCCCTTCATGACACGTTTTCTTTTGTCCTTTTGACCCTTTGATTGCGTCAGAAACAAATCCATCCACAAGACAAACAATTTTGAAACCTCAGCTTCCGGAGGAACCATCAATACAACATGCATTTCAGTAATAGAGAAATTTTCCCCAAGGTTTTTCTTCCGCCTACAGGATCCTAGCGGACTCCAGAAATGATCGCTGCCACTGGAAAGCTTCTCTGACTCCTGCCTGCAGCCTCTATCTGGGGGCTTTCCGCCTCAGTGTTTTCCCATTTTTCAAGGTCCCAAGTTTGGAGCATCTATGCATTCCACAAACTTTACCTAAACCATCCTAAACAGTTGGAGCCCTTTGCAATCACAGCTGACACAGCCAAATTTGGTTTCCAGAAGTTGATGGTAATGTGAACAAACTTCGATCTAAAAGGGAAAGCTGCTCGGTGATGAATGACATTTCGTTTTTCATTTAGGGTGCCATAACAAACAGGGCGCCCTTTGGCTGACATTCACCTCCCACCAAACTATGACATGGACTGAACTTCGTCGCAAATCAGCAGATGTGGCGGCTTGCCCTACATGCCCCGAACTACCAGGCAACCAGGACACCCGCTCGCTTCTGCGCCCTGCCAGGTGCCGGTAGACCCAGGAAAAAGGTGCCTTTACTGCATACAGACATATGCATAACGTCTACAACACGAGTATGACCCACCTGGCCTGCTGCCCTCTTTGCCCTTCGTAGGCGCACCTCAAGCAAAGGCCCAGCTGTTTGAAAAAAGATGCAAAAAAGCACAACGCAGCAGATCCGTGAAGTGTCAAAGTTCCTGATTTGACGTGCAATGTTGAAAGAGGCTATTCTAGCTTCCAGGTTGGCCTTTTGTGACATTTTGTGACCATCGGCATTCCTATCTGTCCATGCAACCAAAGAAAGAAACGTGCCACAAAAAATATCGGTCTTGGAATATCTCCTCGACATCACCTCAGCTATGGTACTAGGTTCCCTTCTGTGCTCCGGCCAAGGCCCTCGCAATTTTCAATGCCTCCGGACACAAAGGCGCGAGTTTTCTCGTGACCAGCGACGCAGCCCGGGTGCACCACTCTTTTTTTCCGCTGGCAAAGGCCGAGCTTACGGCTGTAAAGGTCTGGAAATATGGATTTCACGCTTGACCTGCACCCTTAGAATAACTGAACGATGATACAATTGCTAGGTATTGGTTTGTACTCACCCGCTACTTGACGGCCATTTTGTGCAGGTGCAAGCCATCCAAATTCTGATGACACAAAGATTCCACTTCAACGGCTCAAGCAAATCAGCAACTTGCGGTGCGACTTCGCCCCAGGGCCTTGGTGCACCACGTGGCGGCTCTCTTATAGTGAAATAAGTGAAGGAAGTGAAGTGGGAATTATCAAAAACAATTTGGCTGCCAAAGCAGAAATATTTGATGAAATTTGCATAAATTTGCTATACTTCATGTGGGGCCAGGGAAGTCCATAGCAATCTATCTGTAAATCTATCCATCCGTCCGTCCATCGCATCTATCTATTTGTATATAATTATCCACTTGTTTGACTATCGATCTATTTGATATATGTGTTTTCAAAGCCACTTGTTTGTGCATTTACCTGTTATTTTGTCCGTTCTTTACCTACCAGTATCCCTTTAACTTGCATTCGTTCATTGTCAATTTACTTCTATTCAATCCGGAAGCAGGATCGTCATAAATATATACATCTTACAGTGGCCATAAAACAAACAAACACAGATAGATTCCAACAGTAATCCTCCCCCCCAAAGTCAGCCTGGCAAGGTCCATCAGCCTTAGCTCTTCCGACTTCGATGGGCCTGACAGATGTTTTAGCAGGGACATCTAGGCCATCAAAACCCCAACCCTCCAGCACCACATTCCAATGCCTGCACCATCTTCATGAGTCCCAAGCCATCTAGGCGAATCTCTTGAACCTTCAACTCCTGACCCAAGGAGTTTGCTTGAAATGGTGCGTGATTTTTACACAGCTAAGGATGTGATGGAAGAAGGAGTATCAATTGTGAATTGTCAATCACGACTTCCAGTTTCCCTTGTCGATGTGCTCTTATAATCTGCTGCCCTTGTCACCTCAACAGGCCCATGGCGAAGCCTTCTTGTGCCTGGCTTCGGCGTATTCCTTCTGCATCTTCTCCAGCTCATCATCCACCTCCTACGCACGAGAGGTGGTAATGAAACAGTGGATGATGGCAAGTCACCCGACCCTTTGAAGAAAAAGGACTGTACTACAAAATTGCATACATTTATATCAGATCTGTAGAGTGTATATATGGACGACGTACAGAACATGCGGGTTCTACACATGCAACCACAACAGAAAATAAGTTGAACAGTACCACTTGAGGGTATTATCGTTTTACCATCGTTTCTTGACTTCTCAGGAATGGGAAAGCGGAGATTTTTCGCGAGAAACGTGAAGAACGAAAACAACTGGCAGCATACTGGCACTTCTGCCGTCCTTTTGGGCAGCGGCTAAGATGTCTTCTTGCTTCTTAACCAAGGCATTCAACTCGGAGGGAGGCAAGTCCATGTAACCCTGGCGGTTGAGACTGAGGTTGTTGGCACACGGCAACTAATTTTGGGAGGTATGTTCCGTGAATATCAGTGAATATTGCTGGCAGCGTAGAAGCAGTAGTATTGTAAGCATATACAATAAGTTACATAATCATGTCATGACTTGTCTGAGTCTTAATGTCTCTTGACATCGTTTATACTATGATGCTTAGGGTTTTCGTGTGTTCAATATAGCTAGGATTAGCTAGGACTATTCAAGGCTACTCAGGCCAATACCGCATGTGCTGGTGCATCAGTTGGCACACATGATGGCTGATGTCAATACCAGTTGATTCTGATGTCTCAATCACCCTTCACCTGAAGCACTCCCCACGGCCTGCACTTGACGTTTGCGCTTGTTGTCGCACCAGTCTAAACGCTCCGGGCCGCACGTTGGGGTCAGCTCCTGCGTATGGAACAAGACATGGAGATACCTTCAACATCAAAGAATCAGAGTTCCATGGATTCCATGTCGGATATGTCTCGTGGTTGGATGGCAGAAAATGATGGCCTCCTAAGCTGGTACCTATGAAGGTCCAACAGTTTTAAGTCCCCAGGTGTCCCAGGTGTCCTGCACAAATTTCTGGAGGCTCGGAAGATCTTTGCCCCCAGTGTAGGCCTGGCTCCCCGCTGCATTTGCGATGCAGTTTCCGGCCAAGGCTGTTGAAAACTCAAAGTGGAGGATGAGAATCGAAGGAGAATCAGCTAGAGATCATCACAAACAATCACTTGCAACTAAATCCAGCGATCCATTTCACAAGTCTACACCACAAACTAACCGGCCATCTACCCATCTAAGGCAGAAGTTGCAGCATGTGGCCATCCGTTTTCCCTACCTCCAGGTTGTTTGGGTCACCATACCTGGACCAGAATCGAACATGGAGCCACTCTTAAGGTGAGCTACCATTAGCTCTGCGCCGGGGAAAAATTCCGACTTTTGTCATGATCCCACAATTCCTTGAGGATTGTTTATCTATATGACTATATATTCAATTGTGTTTCTCTCTATGTTTATATCTACGTGTATATCATTTTATATCTATATATGTCTATCTGTTTCTCCAAACTCAAAACCGGCTCTCTCCATCTCCAAACTGCCGAGGTACTTCACCTCCGGATACGCCTGGACATCAAGCTCCTTACATTTGGCCTTGCCGGTGCCAACACAATCCACTTCGGCCACCAGAACGCTGTCGTCATCTTTGTACTCCTGAATGCATATCCGTGGAAGGTGTGGTAAATAAATCGACTCGAATCAAACGCACATAAACTTAAAAGCCCTTGGAAAAAACAAAAAACAATAAAATGGTCAAGAAACACAAATCTTGGCTCACAACAAAAACAATCAAAGGGCATCTCGCTACCAAATAACAAACACTCGAGTGATACTGACCATCCCAACATCCCAACAAACACACACACACACACACAAAAGCACCAAAGGTCGTACACAGGGTTCCTCCATGAGGGCGTCCCAGGCAGGTTTCATGTCTTTGCATTGGCCACACCAAGGGGTGAAAAACTTCAGGAAAACGGCCTTTCCTGCTGTCATCTCCTCGCTTTTTCCGAAGGTTCGTGCGGCGAAAACATGAAGGGATCTCCTGCCACATCCTCGCTATGGACCACTAAATGACAACTATAGCCTTGCAAACTTCCAGGTGTTTGTCTCTCCTTTGTGTTTAGATTTCGTTGGGATTAGGATGGATTAGGTAAAGACATGTAAAGACATACAGTAAATCTGCATTCATCTACGTTTTCGCCAAGTTTCCTCCCAATCACCTTGGGAAACTTCAAGGCCCAGGGCCGTGGCACCCAGCATCACCACCCATATCGTGCCCGGACACCCAAGGAAAGGCATTGGATGCGGCCGGAAGTGTTTGCAAAGGAAATCCTACAAATCCTATCAACTGGCTACCTATGGCTATCCATGGCAGCTATCTGTCCTTTATGAAGAACCAATCCCTGGTTTTGCTCAGTGGACTGAAGCTGTGGAACAGAATGGATGAATATGATATATGTATATACCAGATCTGGTTCAAAGGTCGAGCTTTAAAAAGCCATCCAGGACAACATTGAAAGCAGGGTCGCATATGAGAGACTTGCAACTGCCAGGGTTCATTTTATTTCATTGTCCAATAACATGGGCACTCAAGAATTGATGGCTGGTAGTATTCTACACTGCCACGTTGAGGTCGGGCCGAACTGGCAGATCCATGGCGCGATCAACTGCATCCACATTCCACCAATCCACCGTGATTCAGGATCCCAAAACCCCCAGCAATTTTTCCGACCCTGAAACATGAATCATCATATACTGTGTATATATATATATATATATATATATATTGTATATAGTACACATACATAGAATACTTAGTATGCATTCATATGCCCATCCCTCTTTTTGACACTGAAACCACCATGATGTTCGTGGGTTTTGGAAGTTTCAACATCTTTGGCACCCAAACTCCGCATATGTGAAATCAAAAGTGCCCATCACTTAAACTGCAAGAACCCTGTGTTTAGGCAAAGAGTTTCCAATTCTCAAGCAACCTCACTTGTACTGATTCTTGGAGGTTTGTCCTTCCTAAGCACCTATCACTAGACGTCTAGCGTCGCGGATCGAATCGCTGATGAAAAGCAGCAATTAGCCCAGGTTTTTCCACTTCGGTTCTCCGCTCACAATTCACTCTTCATATGCTTTTTGTGCGCCTGAAAACACAATGCAATGACTTGGAGGCAAGAGTGACGTGGAATGTCCATAAGTCATTTCTAGGAAAAAGCCTAGCTGTGGGTGGGGCCTGGGGCATGAGCGCCTCAAGTGTATACCCATAACACCTGTTTCCGGCAACCAGCAGGACAGGACTGCGCAAAACCAGCAACATCATCCTTTTAATGGAGCACAACGTCAACCTGACCTCAAGACATGTGTGGGGAATCGAGCTCTATTGACTCTGATGAAATTGGATGCTCTCATGACACTTTCTATGCCTATAGCGCCAGGCATTGTGCATTGCGGTACGTAGGTTTACTCTCGCTCTCTCTCTCTCTCTCTCTTGCTCTCTAGCAGGCACGGTTCCAAACCCCCTCTCAACAAGACTCTCACATCTGCGAGGGAGGCAAATGTCGGCAAAAGGACCCGTGAGTAGGGATACTTGGTCAAGACATCGGAAATTGCAGAACATCTGCGAAATGTGAAGGGAAAAGTGGTGCCAAATTAATCCAAATTATCTACTGCATATGGAGAGCCAAAACAGGGATATGCACGAGATTCACATTGCATTGGGAAGTTTACTCATTTCGTTTACTTCCCCAAAATACTCCCAAAAAAAAGCCAAATCATCCCGCATCTCTCAACATTGAAGGCCTGTGCCTTCCTCCACCCGTGCAGGGCCCCGGGATCGCCTGGACGCTCTTCAGAAGTCCCAGCCCAGCGTCCTTGATCTCTCGTTGCTTCCTGTCTCTCTCCTGGCCAAAGGGGCCAAAAATGCCAAACATCTGAAAACATCTGGTTCGTATGACCTGTATTCACGTCTTGTAGGCAACATCCCTTTTGTTCCTCACGAATATGACCTGCATTTCACAATCAGGCATGGCGGGACCCACTCTAGAGCGCATATGATATGGTATTATGAGATATGGTTATTATGATGTGTATGTATATACAAAAATATGTACATACACTATGTAGATACAGATACACTATTAATTACAGTATCCATACTCTCTATATACAATAAGTTTCATTCACCTGACGGGCTCAACATGACCCGGCGAGTTGCACCTTCTGCCCTGCTTCATACTGCTCTTGCAAATTCTTCAGTAGGATAGCCAGCTCTTCTTCAGCTTTTTCGCTCAAGGCTTCTTGTTCTTCAATCTGTTTTTGGAGATCACCTTAGAACCAAACTCATCTGCTTTTAGTCGAAATGAAAAATGATCTAACAACAGGATTTTTTGAAAGATTGGCTGCGAAAAGTCTGCGCGCATCACTTAGGCATTGGTCTGCTCGTGTTTTTCCATGGTTTAGTCTCTATTGCAAACGCTGCGCCCGCAACACATCAGAGATTCTGTGAACTTACAGCCTCCTGGCAAGTAGCTAATAGGCATGGCCATGTACTCCTCAAGCTTCTTCTGCTTCTCCTGCAGCTTTCCACCCCCTTGTATAGCCATGCTGTGTCATATTTGCTGATGGTTTTTCTTCAAAACACTCCATGCAGTTGCAAAGTCTCAAGATCCAAAAAACAACTATAACTAGGAAACTGAAACAGGAATGAACATCATAAAACATCATCAATGATAACTATGGTCAATTTTGACCAATATGCTACTGGATGCACTTGACATCACCAACCCCAACCCTTTTCCCCCCGTCCTCATCACACAGTTCCTTGTTGGAAGGTCCACAACTTGGACCGAGGCTCTCCTGACCGAGGGCAGGGGGACCGGGGACCCCATGCATGGGAACCCCTGGAGGTCATCATGGGAACCATGGCAAGTGACCCAAGTCCCATCTCCTGGGCAAACTTGCTCAAGTCTCCATATTCACGACCACCTTTATAGTCTTCCAAATCATGAGGGTCTCCATGCCTGACAAAGAAACTCCCAGCTGATAGCTTATGGGAGAAGTTTGGCGAATCTCGCTAAATACGATTTCATCAATAAGAACTAGGGTGAGGGGGGTGGTTCTGGGTTCTTTGCTTTTTTGAATTTAAGTGCACAAATTGACGTCAGGGCCAACATAGCGCCCTACACAAACCTCTTTTGCATGGGAACAAGTCCTCTACTGCAACCAATTTCTGGAGGTGGCTCTGTTTCAAGTGGGAAGTCTTTGGGAGCCTACCGAGTTCTTGTTATCTGCCAAGGTAAAAGTCCCACCAGCAATCCTGCCAATTTTCAACACTTGTGGTTTCAAGCCATCCTCAACCCAAGAGGTGTGACCCATGTGATTCAACCATGTTCAACTGAGGCGCTTGATCGTAGGAAACCCTTTGATGCCAACATCATCGCATTTGGATTTTCCTGCACCAATGCAATCTACGTCAGCCACCAGGATCGAGGCATCATCTGCATATTCCTCCATGAGTTTATCCCATGCTGGCTTCATGCTCCTGAAACGCAGTCGGAAGAGAGGCGGGCCATCTCTTGATGTATATATAAATCCCTAAGACCTCATACCTCCCAGCAAGATGATCATACAAGTAGCTGGAGAGTAAGGTACAAAAGGTGGTTATGTTATCTTGTAATTAGAGCATACAATCTGTATAATACAATGATGTGCGGCCAATGTTCATCACCCTATAAGATACACTACTGCCCCCACCATTGCAAATAGCCACCAAGCGGCTTGCAGTGTCCACACCAGGGAGCAAAAAACTTCACAAACACCGTTTTCCCAGCGGTTTTCTCCTTGCTGTGTGCATGCGAGTGGTGGGGTTCCTTTCTGACCCTGTTTTCGAAAGGAATCAATCTCATTGACTATCAAGGTTGAAGAATTCCCCACTTCTGCATTCCTTTTCCACTGTTATTCTCCATTTCGCCCGGTTCTTTTCTGATGACTCACGGTGTCTTGGTGACTGGGGTCCCCGTCATCCCAAGTTTCTTTTGTCAGCTCTATGGCAGCCACAGAAACCACGGAAGCCCACCACAGCACTCGTTGTACCAACACCATGGCAACCAAAGAAATTCACACCCCGCGGAACTGCGGGAAGGGTCTGTTTTTTTGATTCTTTAAAACATGGCAGGTGTTCAGTCTCTTGCATCAATGGATTGTTACTTGTTTCCTGGCGCTTTTTGTTTTTTTGGGGTGGGGCTTGTTGGTGTTTCCATTTCCAAGATCTGAAAATAGTCAATCTCACTCTTTTTTCGGAGCCTATGAGTTGCGAGTCGGCGTGCACAGTGGTCTAATGGGCCAGTTTCAATAGGAAATCTACAAACGGTGGATTCTCCATTGCTAGATTACCTGAAAGCTACCGTTATCTAAATGCACAACATCCTTCAATTACCCGAGGATTTGATGCATTTGATTGATTATGATTGATTGTGATTGATTAAAATCTGATTTTAACAATCCGCCTAAATTCTCGAATCAGCCATGCACAGTCCCCTGTCCCCCCATGCAGAAAATGGAAAAAATGGCTGAGATCTGTGGAAACCCTATTGATTGGAGTATCTTGGACCTGGGGAGTTCAATATGTTGAATCACACCGTCTTGAATTTCTTGGAATTGAGAAGGCCAACAGGTATCCAGGTGGCATCCAGGTACTCCATGTTCAGCTACTGAAACTGTTTCTGGGAGAAGTCTTGCATGGGATGACAACCTATGGCACTCGATTGTCCACGCTGAATTCATGATCATTCGCAGCACGTTTTCCTCTGCTTCACCGATCCCCCGTCTACCACCCAATTTGATGACTAAGAGGATCCATAGGCGAATCGACAAAGGACGTGTTGTAGTAGAGATGTCGGATAGGTGCGGGGGACCCCTAAACAAGGAGCCATGATGGAATGATGGGGGTCATATTTGTTGACTAGCATCAGAACTCGCTTCTTTTCACAATGCCCATGCTGCAAGGACTGCACCTGCAAACCATCACTTTGTACACTCGAGTCTCCGCTGGCGAGAACCCAGGCTTATACCACCCAGCTATGCGGCATCGAATGTATCAAAAACCTAACCATTGACATATCCCCACAAAGGAAGACTCACGGGTTCTCATCAGAGGCTCTCCATTCAGGGGTTGCATATGGTCCAGGATGCAAAACAAGTGGAAACATTTGAGATTTTTCTCACCCTGTGATGTTGTTCAGCGGATGTATACATACGTTACTCCATGTTACTTCCTTCTACATCTTACACTATATACATCATGTTTGCCTGATACTTTTCAATCCTTTGAAGTTATGGAGCTCAATGGCTGAAGCCCGTGCGGGGTTACAGCTCACTTCGCCCCTGCTTCTTTACCTTGCTGCCCTGGCCTTTGCCATCAACATCTTTTCCTCGTTTCCGGTTGTAAGCCTGGCCGGCGGCTCAGCGTTTGGGGCTATGCCAGGCCTCATTTGAAGAAGACAATGATGATAAGGAGGATATCACGGAAACAAAAGAGATAAGCAAGAATAACGTTTGAAATTGGCCCGTTTGCAACACCAAGGCCTTTGGTGACAGGTTTTTCGTCTTTGTCTTAAACTTAATCTTCAAAAGCCCAACTTCTACTTGCTAGATGCCCTCCCCTGCCTGAACAGCTTTCATCAAGCTCAACCCTCCCTCTTTGATGCTTTTCTGCTTGGCCTCCTGGCAAAAAACACATAACCCCAACCCAAAAAGGATTGCCAAAAAAGAAAGTCTGCAAAAATCACATAGGATTCCAACTTTTTCTGTGAAAAGAGGATCTATTTTGTCTGCGGAATCAGCGGAACCCCTTAACGAGAGCCAAGTCCTGCGGAATCATCACTTCACTTCAACCTATGAAGCAAAGCTAACTCTACCGAGTCCTGAGCCTGGACTGCCACATCATACCTCCTCTCCAGCGTTTTCACGAAGCCCTCGTTTTGGAAAAGGATGTCAAATCAACGGATGGTCACCGTGGACGGTTGGTTTTTCCAAGGAAAAAAAGCAGATGTTTTTTTTAAACGGAATTTAGAGAGTTGACTTCATGTCAACCACGAAAAAATCAAAGTAACTTTCTCTAAGAGCTACTTAGCCCATGTCTTCCCTACACAACATGAGACAACACAAGGCACAAGTTGCGTTGCTTGTTTCTTTGGGATTCTCTGGATCGTCAACCCCCTTCGCCTTCAGCTCCTTTTCAGCGGCATTAATTTGATCTTCCTGCAAGCCATGGGCATTGAAGTGGGTGAAAACTCTTGGAACCTTTCACTGGAAAGGGTGCCTGTTGGATGAGAATGCTTGATTCTAGGTTCGTGGGTTGAACCATACTACCACATGCTGTTGCGTCGCAGTGATCTTACCAAAAAACAATGGTTGAGGCAAAAGGTTGACATGTATTTTCGCCAAGTACAATTCCCATAGTGTAAATCACTGTAACGGTTTGATGACTGCTCACACTGCTTCAGCATGGATTGTCGTGATGCTACTACTTACTTGTTCATAAGTCCTTGTTGGTGCATAGATTTTACCGTAGCTGCAATCAATCACGAATAGCAATGCTTGGGATTGGTTTGGTCGGCTCAAGCCACTTTTTCCCACAACCATGGCATCTGGCTGATAAGGCAGCCGCAACCACAAGCCCCCTGTCCTTCTTCTTGATCTTGTACTTCAACTCGCCTAGGTTTCACAGGGGTAAACACCCATGGTCAATCTGCCACATGACAAGGGCCCGGGGTGACAAACACCAAACTCTCCAAAGCCCCTCAGCACACAAGGCTTCACCAAATCTCAGAAGCGTCGTCTCAGCTAAAATCCCAAGAATTCAATGAGGTCATTCACAACGGGCTTGACATGTACATAACATGACCAGAATAGTGACTACATATAACATCTTACAACAACAAAATCGTAAAGGGGGTCTGCTCTACGCACCTGCCATCCCTTTACTAAACCTTTACCCGACACAAGGTCCAGCGGCTCATGGGCATAGCCATTAGCTCTTCGATGAGTTTCTTGCTCTGATCATCACAAAGCTCCATGTGCTCCACGCTGCAGGCGGGACCCAATAAGTTGGCCTCGCCAAAAAAAAAAAACGAAGATCCACCAAAAACCCGTGCAACCCCTGGGTCAGCTAAGCGCCTCACCTTGATAAAACTATCCAAGGCATCAAAGTCCCGAAGACCTTTGTAATCCTTGGGATTTGCCGCCGTGAAAAGGGAGGGATTGCTTGCAGAACGTCCCTTAGTTCCACACGCCTAAAAGGCTCTTGAACAAAATGTAAAGTGTCATGATAAAGCAGAAAGTGGAAAAACGCGAGCAGTACCTTTGCTGTGAATGTTGTGTGCCTTGTCATTATAAGTGATGTTGATGTTGGCATGTGTTGGCCATATCACATATCTAGTGTTGTTGTATGCATATTTCCAATTATACTGCTGATGCGTGCACAAAATTGATATCTCAATGAGATTGCGTGATATTGGCACGGCCATTCTCGTGGAATAAGTGAGGGATTCCAGCTTCACACCCAGAACTGGCCGGGAGTTTACCTTTTCCCATGTTGCTTCCCACCTCCAAGCTTGTGGTATCTCCAAACCTCAACCGAAATCTCATGGAGGAGAAAAGCATAGAAAAGCAGCATGCAGCATCAGCAACAAATCTTACAGCTGCCAAGGAACTTGAGAGTTGGAAATCCTTCGACGCCCTCCTGGTCACAAAGGCCTTTGCCTCCTTTTGAGGAACAATCAACCTCTCCCACCAGGATGCTGTCATGCTTGTCATAGGCCTCCAAGAGATTCCAAGACAAGGTTTAATTGGGCACATGCTGGGCCCCGAATGGAAAATTCGAAGCAAGGAAGCCGGACAAATCAAGGGTGTCACAGGTGCCACAGTCCGCTCATCGCTACGAAAGATTGAAACCCGTATATAATTCAACAATCATCCCCACGCATCCAACCGCACTATCCACATTGGAGGTGATGTCATCTGCCATCATAATTTGACCTTACGCAATATCAGTTTTTGGGCTGGAAACCGCGCCTGCTCCAACTTCTCCCAAGCTGGCTTCATGCGTTTGCAATGGCCACACCACGGAGCAAAGAATTTGATGAAGAGTCGTTTTCCCCTCGTCATCTCCTTCGGGCAAACGGGGGCACTGCATTTCATTCATTTCACGAGGCTCCCAAGCGAGATCCCAATGCAGGATGAGATATGAGGGAGGCTCTAAACAGCAATCCATACATGTTTGGAGGAAGGTTGGCGATATGAAATCACAAGACAGATTGCCAGTGCATACGTTCGCAAGAAACGCTCCATTCATACCACGAATCAACTGCGTTTATTTTTCCAAGTCCATGATGGTGGGTCTTGCCATGTCTTGCCCACATCCTATGTACTTGGGTAGCGTAAGGAGGTCTTTGACACCACAGCTTCTCACCAACAGCTCTACAGCGGAGAACCTCCCAGGAGTCTTTGGTCAACTCCAGCGCCATGCTCTTGGCCATCAGGGCCATCAGCAGCACATGGCATAGCGTCATGCTCCGGCACAGCATCGTGGCTTTAAAAAACTACGAGTTTCAGGGTTTAGGTCGTCCTACCGCAAAGGTGACTTGCAGCTTTTTCATGCACAACTGCCCAACCCGTTCTGGGGAGTTCCTTCAAAACGTGCTGCAAGTTCCTCATATGTTGATCACAAGGCTACATATGCCTGTGCGTGTGTATGTCTACATGTGCTTGCAGACATGGCACACAACAACTTGCTAGATAGATAGACGTAGATAGATAGATGTAGATGGATAAATTGGGGTTGACAGGTAGGCGGGCAGGCAAATCGCAAAATAATTTCAATGCTGCTGCTTCTTCGCTCTTTTCTCCACCCTACTTGACTTTGTTTCACTGTCTTGCAAAGTCTGGTGCTGCAAACTATGTAATGTTTCTCGGCTTGGGCCCATACAATGTAGGAATGTGTAGGAACAGTTGATGGCATGGTTTTGGCCCTGCAAACCATGAAGCTTTGGCTGAAGTGACCTAAGCTCTTGTCTTGTTTGACGACCTCCTCGAAATCTGCCAGATGTATTGATGCCCTACCATTCTTCCAGGTAGCCCTGGGTTAGAATCTTTATCAAACATGCGTGGCTCACACATGCAAGCATCAGCCGACGTTAATAGCAGGGGAAAACGAGAAACGCTCATTCATCTCGATCTTCAGATCTTGTGTTTTCTTGGTGTCCACTCACAACCTCTGGCCTCCTGGTAGACAGCGTCATGTTCCAAGCTGGGAAGGGGCACCACCGCCCGGCCGTTGTCTCGGCCCTCAGGGTGCTAAGCATGCACGCCAGTTCATGCCAGCTTCGGGGGGTCACTCCTGAAGTAGAACACCAGGATACATCAAAAATATCCCAAGATTCCTCCGTTCCAAGCAGTACAGCTTTCACAAAACGAAAAAAAATGCTCATCCTAGCCCACGAGAAAGGCATTTCCACCACTATAAATCCTGTGCCACCCGCTCAGGTCCCCAACTGCCCGCTCGCGATACATCTACCTGACCCGCAATGGACACACGCCTTTGGAAGGGTTTGGAATGGTAAACGATGCTTCTTGGGTTTGGGGCCTGAACTGACCATCAGAGACATCCACTCCTTTTTCAAGTAGAAGGCAATGCCCCGCTGTTTCTTTTGCAGGTTGACCAACAACACTGAGATTCCTGATGCAAATGGTGTTTCCCACCCTTGGCCATCATGACCTCCGTGCCAAAACCATCGTGTTGATGGCCCAAGCAGTGCGTCCCACACACCCCGCCCGAAGGATTCTCCGATGAAGCTGGAAAGCCCAAGGCCATGATGTCCCAGCAGAAGCATCAATTCAAAAGAAGCACATGAACTCAACCAAGCCCTTTTTGTCCAAAGATTGCCCAAGCAGTGAGTGACACATGTATGTAGTAGCATGTAACTGCGCATTAGCGAGGTAGATAGTTTCGAGATGATGAAATGAACAAATACAAAAACTGATGTTTTCAAGAATCATATACTGTGTGTGTGTGCGTAATGCAAATCGAACAACCTGGGGATAGTTCAGCGGATAGACACATGGCCCACAACGCGGCAAAATCGTTTTCTTGCCGCCTTGCCGCGTCCGGAGAGCGCTCCAACCACACGCCAATCTTCTGCTCGGCGGCTTGTGCGATTTCCGAGCTTTTCAGCTTCTACCCGGCTTAACCCTGTGGGAGGTGGGTTTCATGTGCGAAATTGCGGATGTTGCTTTAATGATCTTCCACCCTGCAACATCAAAACGTGGCTTCAAGCATGCATTGGCAACATTGCGGAAGTTGGAAGAGGAAGAAAGGAAAATAGATAGATAGGTAGATAGATGATTAGATGGAAAGATGGATAGATGGATCCATAGATGGATAGGTAGATGGCTAGATGATAGATGGATAGATGCATATATGGATAGCTGGATAGATCGATCGATAGACTGATTCATGGATAGATGTAAGGATAAACGGACGGACTTTCAGGATCAATTGATAGCCAATGAACACAAACCGAACAAATTAAATGCTCAGATTCATTGAGTGCGTAAAATGTGCATACCTCTCTCAAACCTACCACCTTTGAGACTTCAACCCACAAAGGGTCTATGAATCCCGCTTCCCAATTCCCCTCGGCCCCGTTGCACCGCCAACGCTAAAAAAATGGCGGAAGGCTGGTGATTCTTGCAGCCATGAAGCTGCTCCGCAATCGTTTCAGCGCCAACGAAAGACATGTAAGCATTCGTAATATGATGCGATATGTACCATTTTCATTGATAGTATCCATGGCTAGACCTGAATGTTGGCCCCAAAACGTGCTTGCCTGACATAGAATACATGTTTCCAGAGTATTTCAAACATTACTCTACATTACTTCGCTACCTCAGAAGCCAGGACTTGGAGAAGAGCTGGAACACCTTAGCTCACAACGAATGGCAAATAGCAAATTGGGAATCATGGCACCCCAAAAGTTTGCTGATTGTGAGCTGACTGTAAGACTGTAAGTGTGTCGTCCCATTATTCTCAATTTAAATGCAAGAATTCAAAATGGCGGAAGCATTCAAACACCTTCCAACCACTGACGCGATCATACTCTGCTAACATGTGGAAGTCCGAAGAATGGAATTTCGAATTCTTGGTTCTTGATGTTCTTGGGGCATCTGAAGAAACTACAGCTGCACGGTGGGGACATTCCCGGGTTGATGGAAATCCTGATCTCCCTCTTTTATCAGCTTTGGCGATTTGAAAGCCAAGGCTAAATGGCTTTTGTGAAGGCATCCGAGTATATCCTATTACTGTTTAGGTTGTGTGTTTGTTTACATCACTAGTTGGACTAGTTGGTGGTCTTGAATTCATTTCACCCCCAAAAAACAAAACGCAACGAAATTTCACAACCATTGAAACCACCAAGCACGAACCAAGGAACCAATCGACTCTGTTTGGTCGCAGCCACTTTTCAAGTCGCCGGCGGCGAGTTGCTCTCCTTGTCGCTCTCAACGTGCATTTCGCCAGAGCTCCACGCGTCTTTGTTTCCCTGGCTGAAGTGTCAAATGTTCATGAGAGTTGTAAGTGATTGTTAATTTCACCTGATTTCTTGGCGGTTTGTCTTCTCTTTGCCGAATTTCGCTGGTGTGTTCAAAATGGTTGTTACTTTGTGGTGTCTTTTTGTTGGAC
The DNA here is from genome assembly GCA_000507305.1 of Breviolum minutum Mf 1.05b.01. Taxonomy (NCBI): domain Eukaryota; class Dinophyceae; order Suessiales; family Symbiodiniaceae; genus Breviolum; species Breviolum minutum. The sequence goes on from DF242520.1 coordinate 30,030, forward strand.
AAATGGGACCAATGTGAAACTGATCAGCCACTAGAGCCCAGCCTTCATGGCTTTCTTGCCTTTGGGATTTTCATCCCCAGAGTCATCTTTAGTTCGTTTATCAGCATCCTTCGGAGTCTTATTCTTCTTCACCTGTAGGAGAAAAGACATTGGGACCCTTTCAGGTCAGAAAAAAAGGTTGTATGCAACATTTGACACTGTCTCAAAGAAAAGCCTTACCCTGAAAATGTTTTTTTGACAGAAAACACCTGCCTGACCATAACCCTTAGGGCTGTGGTCGTCCTTGTCTGCCTCATCGTCATTCGATTCTGAGCCCGAACCCTCACCACGTTCGCGCAGGGCGGCATTCTTGCTGCCTTTCTCAGGCTTTGCTCCTGAAACGTACAAGCTTCACATTCTCAAGTTCATGAGATGTCATGATGTCATGAAGGCATCCCAAAGATGGGATGATTTAAAAGAAAAAGCTTCACAGGGGCTTTTGGCTCCCGAGACTTACAAAATGACACTATGAACCTCAGATCTGCCATGCTTCATGGTCATTTCCACTCGAGGCGGCCTTCACTTTTTCTTGGCTTCTTGGACTTCTTGGACAATGGTGCCTTTGAGAACTTGTCGTCCTCAGGGTGAATTCAGATCGTTGAAACCCAGGAGTATCTTTAGTCTTCCAAGATCCAACATGTAGATACTTACTTATAGATTTCCATGCCCCCCAGAACCCCACCGCCAACAAGAAAAACATGGCCACCCTAATCATCCACTAATCATCCCCTGCTGTCTCGAGAGCCAGCCGGGCAGTCCTTATATGGAGAGGTGGGCTTCACTGCTGATTTCAGCATGCGACTGCTCATCATTTTCCCACTGGAAAGTCCTGAAAGATTGGACCTGGTGGGCGATACCCTGCCCAAATTGTCATCATCCTCATCCTCATCCTCCTGAGGATGGAAATGGAAATCCATCCCAAAAATGTTGGGTAGTTTGCTTCGGTAGTTTGCGTCCATGTCTGCTTCACTGTGGGAAATATCAAGTCGCAACTGCAAAAGATGGACCGGGGGACTGATGACTGCAGCAGCACGGACACGAACCCTCATATGCAACAACTTTGCTTCGGGGACACTGGGGACACCATCCTCCAGAATGCCAGATATGTTTTGTCAAAAAAACGAGCAAAATCTCTCCCTAAAACTCACCGATCTTTGCTTTAAACTAAGAATCTCCAAAATGCCAGCAGTCTCTCAGTCTACGTTTCTAAATGCCTTCCGACTTAGAAACACTGAGTCACTGAGTCTAAATTCTGATGCCCTGTTTGCAGCTCTAAAAGAGAAACCCATTCAAACACCGGTAGCTCCTCATCTGAAGGGTCTGGCATCTTGGCATTTTTCTTCATGAGGAATTGTTCTTTTGTCGCCCTTAGGATTGTCACCCAGTACCCACAGCAGCAAACTAGTTTTTAATCCCTTGCCATGAAGGATACATGATGCTACATCCTTGCAAAATGGCACTGGCACACTTTGAAACCATCATGGGTCATGTTGCAAAAGTCTCCCATCCAAAAGTATACAGCAAGCACCAGAAATAATTTTCCAAAACCCAAATTCAAAGCAAAATTTGGCATGCTGTTTGTACAACATAGTTCTCAGGGTTCAGTCTGACTACATAAATCTCCTTCAAGCTCTGTGACGTAGTTTCTGTGCAAATGCCGGATCAATGAATGATAAGTGGGACCTCACCGCATTTTTTGCGTCATCTCGTGGGGTCTCCCAAATTATTGCACCTCCCTATGTCAATCTCCGCCAAAAACAAGGATATAGTTCCAGTTGTGCCTCTTCCACCGGCCAAAACAAGATTCCCCATGGATGTTTCCATAGTTTTCCTCGCCCAGGCACGTGCCGGTCATGGGTTCCAAGGCCCATCGTAAAGTTAGTCGTCCCTGATTGGTTTCTAGGGCTTCCCGAACCATCTGAAGCTCTTGACCTTGAAGGCAACAAAAAACACCGCTTTTTGATGTGATTTTGTTGCTTCTCCCAGTTCACAGTTCAGGACATTCTATGTTTAAAAAAGCACCCAAAAAATTACGCCACTTCAACCTGGAAGGCTGGCAGCTTTGAACCGACAACTAGAAGGGCATTGATCTATCTCATGTACATGCGACACACAATCTCTTTCCAAGACTCACAGTCGGTATCAGTATGCTACCAGAACTAAATCTAAATAAATTTACTAGATATACGAAAAGATGCAAGTTAGAAATAAAGACAGTACTGAGATCAGCACAGCGCAAAACGTTGAATCATGAGTATCTACAGATACTAAGGATACCATCAAGGAAAGGCGTTGCTATTTGACTTGCATGAAAACTGCGTGAAGCATTGCGAAGCATCCTTTGGTACATAAGCCATGGAAGGACGTCAAGAAAATTGACAGTTCAGAGGCACATCAATCTGTTGAGAAGTCAAGCTGTTGCTTCAGCATGTCTTCCTTCATTACTTTTTTACTAGATTCCACCACACACGCTTCACATCTCAGTTTTAAGGTTTTTTCACATTGTGAGGTAATGACCCGTTTTTGCCTTTGCTTTTTCCAAATATGTGATGCTCGTGAGCTCACATGTCTGATTCCAGCATCAGTACCAGTACCAGCACTACCGTCGCCATCACCACTACCACCGCCACCACCGACACCGACACCGACGCCGATGCCCACACCCACCACGACCACCACCACCACCACCACCACCACCACCACCACCACCACCAGCATCATCATCATCATCATCATCATCATCATCATCATCATCATCATCATCATCATCATCATCATCATCATCATCATCAATATCATTCAACATCAATAATAACACCAACAGCAACACCGACACCCGAGTCATTCACTATGGCATCCTCTTTAGCCTTCCCCCTACTGCTGTTGATTGCCACGCAGCTGTTGAGCCAGAGTTGGTCTTTCTCACAATCCTGGGTATTCTCCGGGAGCAACGTCACCTGTGGACGAGTTGCATCGACATCACAACTATAAAAAGATATGAAAGAACGCTAAGGCTGAAATTGCATGATGAAATTAATCAAAGGGCAGGTCTGAATACCTGTGGGAAACTTATTGTATATCTTTGATTATCTCTGCATTTATATTAACAGCATGTGCTATCCATATACAGTCATATGAATATGTCATAATTATTCATATATCCTACTATGCAAAGCAGGTGTTCTGGTTGATCTGAACTACCCCAGCAAGACTACTCAAACCCTTGCAAGCTGTTCTTAAGATTCAGCTACTCGACCACTCACCCAGGACTCGCCTGTACTCGTCCAGCTGGGCGTCCAGAGCTCGCCATTGCGTGCAGGATGCGAGTCCGAGGACGAAACGCTCAGATCGTTGTTTCATCAAATTCACAGGATCGGTTGGGTTGGCTGCTTGGCTATTTTGACAAGAATGGACCGCGTGTCGGGCGAGATCAGGGAATGCGTGTTTGGGACTCAAAGTGCGCATGATACAACGTCATACAATGCCTATCACAGTCTTATAAAGTCTTGGTGAAACATTTATGGACAATAGATGACAATAGCGACAATAGAAAGACATATTATATCTGCAATGTCTCTGCTTCACTTGGCCAGCTTCTTAGTCGTTTCTGAAACCTCTGAGCCAACAGGGTTGACATTAGAATGCTGTTCATCAGTTGCGACCAAAAGAACCAGAGATATGAAGAATGTAGAGATACATGCTGTAGTAGTCAGGTTTTTGTCCTCAAGTCAAGAAGAAACCTTTAAATCCCTTAAACGTCTCTTTTTGTCCCTGATTCACTCTGCGACGGCTCCCAGCTACGAAATTCATTTGGTAGCTTCCCGATTATTGAGCTTGATTCCTTTTCAGACAACTGTCTTGGTACTCTCTCTCTCTCTCTCTCTCGGACATTCGTCTCAAAATCACATGCTAGTGTGAGACCTGCTTTGGAGAAAACGGAGTAAGAAACGGAATCGCGCTCAAAAAGTCCCGGCTTTGGAACCCATGTGCAAGCCATTTGCGAGAGGAAGCCCTTTAGGCCCCACCCCAAGTGGCAGTGAGACTTGGTCAGGCAAAGTCGAAACCCATCCTTTCATATTGTTGAGACGATGACCTGAATGGTGGCCTAAATATGTTTCAACCTTGACCTTTACTAAAGTGCATTGTTTCACAAGAAACATTTCAAATATCCTATTGTATCCTGTCGTGGTATCTGCCCTACGGGTCATCTCTGGCATCGTCAACAAAAGAAGTGGAGCTGATGATGTCTTTGTTTGTTTAACTCTTCCCACATAAGCTGACGCTAGAGAAGTTGTAGATAACTTAACCAACGAATACCAAGCAAATGCACTAGAGGTCCCAACCTGTCTTTGAAAAATACATCGCCCGCAGCAGAAGAGGCCGGTTTCTTGGTATTTTCTTCACATGCCGCAAAGGCCATAATCATCGAAATTTTCCTCCTGCCACTTGGCCTTGGTAAGAGCAAAGGAGTCTGATTCTTTCTTAGAGAACTCCTTTGAACCACCTCCAATGGTTTGTGCCTTTCCTCCTTTTGCACTATTGTCCCCCTTTTTGAGTGCGATATAAAAAGGAACCCTCATTTTCCTGCCACACCTCCAAGGCTCCCCACAGCATTGCCCGTGACCGTTCCCACAGCCGGGGCATCCCCTACCACTGAGGGTCGCCCCAAACTCGACCCGCCGGTGAAGGAGTTGCGTTTGTCCTGGCAAGAATCAAGATCGATTGTGCAGGCAGCTTTCATTGCAGCAAAGAGTTTCCGAGACGTCTCATACATCCGAGCAATCCATGGTTCACAGAGGCAAATCAAGCCTGACAAGAAACAACTCCTGGGATGACAAAGCCAGAATGAAAGGCTGGCAGGGTGTTCACTGAGGATTTCCAACCACTATGGAGCCAAATGAAGTGAGAATTGCATTCTCAAAGGATCTGCGGGACATTTCCCAAATGAGAACCCCGTCGGTGGAAGACTACGATCCCAGTGGCACAGACTGGTAAAATGATACTGACAAGAGATGAATACCGATGCGTACGTACCACGATGAGAAGGATGGCGGATAGCGACCGTGACGAGGATGAGATGGAGGACGACGACAACAATGACTCTAAGAAAGGTCGGAATGGTGACCGACTTCCTTGTGGTGAAAATAGAGAAATGATTGCTAGCATACTGCTTTGAGTATGCATATGCAAATATGTGCAAAGAAGTAAGCAACTGTGGGCTACAAGATGCCGAAAATGCATCAAGCGCCAGGTGCTTTGCACTGCGCGATGCGCATTGCGGAAAACTAAGCAAGTAAGAAGCAGGCCGCCCTCAAGTTTTTTACAGTGCATGGTGACCGATGCCATTCTAGGACCTTGCTCTGGAAATCCTTGGATTCAATTGTTATTTTGATGCCAGTGCTTATTACTCGAATCCTAGCTCAAATATTCATATTAAACCATCTGAAGATCTGCAGTTTGTGTGTGTTACTTTGCTGGTTCCAACAAGTCCTCTCGTCCCAGTCCCGTGTCTCCTCATCATCAGAATCCTCAAAATCCCACCTTACAAGAATCAAAGAGGTGCCGAAAATAATCTCTCTTCCAAGGGCAAGCAGATAAAACCCAGGTAAATCCGTGAAGTCTATCTCTTTTGCTGGGGCCCCCCTACGGATCCAAGTCGTCAAAATCGATGTTAGGCTTGGACGACAGCTGCCTGGCACAACATCTTAGACATCCTCACCCGTGCAACTAGATAAAAATGCAACAATGGATAGAAATTTGACTTAATATATGTATATATATATATATATATCAATGCACACTATATCACATCACGTCTACAACACATACTGCACAATCTATGCGAACAGCTACAGCATGAACTAAGCAGAAGCTCAGTATATACTCACCATATGTGAAAGCAGGATCTACCACGGGTAGATGGGAGGCGGCTGTGCACAGCACTACCCTGCTCTACCCATTTCCAGTTATCTGCCTCTGGGCGATCTTCTCATAATCCACCTTAGGCCTAGGATTGGACGTCAGCACATCTTCTCACGGCTTCTCAACATTGCAGATGGTGGCAAACTTCAGCACCAGAGATGTTCTTTCAAACAATTCCCAGGAAGGTGCAGAACCTTTGAACCTTCCCTTCCTTGAATTTTCGAAGGCATGGCCCAAAAAAAACATAAGACCCCATAAGCCGACCATCCAACTCCCAACATCTTGTTGGAAACAACTCCGAGAGGCGGAATGTAAGGTGCTGGAAACTTCTGTTCCTCCAGCTCCTTTTCGCAGCGAGTTCATAAGGGGGAAGATGGGCAAATGAAACTCCCCCAATCAACAGATGTCAAGTCAGTGATGTCAGGCGGCTAAATACTTCTATTGCCAAAATGGAATCACCCAGGACGAGTTACGAGTTCTCTTTCGATGTTCATTGATTTTCTGGGGATTGACCAATTGACCAAGCCTACCTTGACAAGATCCCCCCCAGAAGCCGCCTCCCAATCGAGGGAACTGAAGAAGGACAGTTCAGCGAGATTGTCTGAGTCAGGCTCAAGCGCTTCACAGGGACAGCCCTACAATCAGCAAATCTGGAATAATGTCAACTCCGGATTAATAAACCCCATGGTTGTTTAATTGGGGGGGTCCCATTTTAAAGGGGAATCCGGGGTCAACATTACATGCTATGACCTCCTAGTCTTGCCATTTTTTGCATCAATTCTCGTTTTTGAGCTGTCTCATTACGCGAGCATCCATGAACCAAAGGCTCTTTGATTTACTTTTTGCCGATGTCTCCTGTTCACTGGAGCTCTTTTTGGATTCCACCACGTGCAGCAAAGACACTTAACCCGCCGCGCTGCATCACAATCCGGTCCTCCCATCGTTGGGGTATTGCTGTATTGCTTGTGTGGGAGTTCCTTGCTGCGAAGAAAAGTTTCGTCCTTCAAGCTATGTTGGGCCGCTCTAATGGCCAGGTTTTCTAAAGCTGTCAGTGACGGTAACCTGCAGCTAACCCGCATTTTCAACCCTGCAGTTGGTCCTCGGGCTTCTTTCTGCACAAGGCACGGACACACTCTTCAGCCTGTCGGAGCTGAGGCAAGTGTCACTTCAAACTTCAAACAGTGGTTTAAGGTAAATCCTCCGTCAACCTGTTTGGGCCCGGTTTCTTCCAAGTGCTGACAAAGAAAAGGGGGAACCTGAACTGTTGCATGAACTGCCCCCTGCAAGCCCAAAAAGATCAACGTCAATCATGCCGCTGCACACCCTGGAAAATGTGGGGGCAGGATACTCGTAATGGCACCCGAGCCACAACATCCCTGATCCAAGTCACCATTGTTACAATTCGTCGAAAAGATTTGAAAAATGTCGCTTTCAAAACTGCATGGATATTATGTTTTCCAGACCACACATATTCTTATGAGTGTTGGACAAATGCACTGTACCATTTTGCCATGGGCCATGACATTATGAGAGATTCACTATCAGAAATAATCGAAATTCTGGAAATGATCACCATATGGCACCACAAACCACCACGGGCTAGAAAAGCTGTTCACTGTTCCAAACGCATCACTTCATCGATTCATGTCATTCCTGTCCCAGCCTCTTTAGTGAAAGCCGGGGGAAACTGGACCTTTGATAGGCCTTAGCGAAACCGGCATTTCAAGGGCACACGACTCTCACCACTTGGGTGGGATTCACCCTCCTCCAGGGTGCACAGAAAGGACGAGATTCCAGTCAAGGAAAGGACCGAGATTCAGTGGAGTAAACATCATTAACTATCTATTATTCAATCTATTAACTATCCATCTTGTTTGTGTGTCAGTGAATTCCCTTAATCTCCTGATCAAATCTCAAATTGTGATAACTGACAGCACACCTGCCGGGCTCAACTCCTTTTTCCCTCGCCGGATCAAATCTATTGTACTGCCTTTTTAATGCTTCAACACCACTTGCCCAACTGGCCAAAAGCCAAGAAATCTGGCTAGGGTCATCGCATTGTCTGGGGTTTGGTTATGCTGTTTTTCTTTGTGTCGCAAGTTGGGCTGGAATTTTTGACAAACAATAAGAAAAGCCCCTTCATCCCTGGAGTTGCGTCAATAATCGGCGCCCGGGGAACGCCTAAACACCTGGACTATTTGTGGGGTCTGTTAAATCAAATATTTGGCCAGCGCAGTTCTGGCAGGGATGAAGGGTGCTCAAACATGGGGACACGGGCAGAGCAGGGGCACAAGTTTGCTAGCTCAGAAAATGCCCTGCCACCAGCACAGCTGTTTTTTTTTCGGGCTTCTCTCACTCACTTTCGTCATCGTCATCGTGATGCGACTCATATTCCGTGGGGTCCTGGAGGACCAGATCAGATTCAGCGGTTGATCCTCAATGGATATCCTTCCATGTCCATCCCTAGCGTTTGATGCACGAAGCTACAACTGTACCCCTGTACCCCTGTCCTTCAGACGTTGGAGCTCCTTCATACGATCACTCTTGATGTGGAAGGCACTGGCGATGATGTCGATGATGCCCATGGCGAAACTGCAGTAGCCAATGACAATGCCCCACTTGCCGCAGTAGCCGATGTTGGCCATCATGCATTGGACGATCAAAAAGATACCTCGAACGAAAACGTTTGTTCAGTCATGTTCAACAAATGGCATGACTAGGAATGCCTGTTTTGGGCAGGCTGGCCCAGCCATGAAACAAAACGGATGGAAAGCGCTTAATTGATATGCTAACCAAAAATCAGGAAGGGAAGTTCCACCAAATCTAGGATTCGTTGCTCCCGAGGAGCCATGCTGAAGGAAGTTCCTTGGAAAACCCACCACTTGCAAAACCATGGGGTTCACCATCATAGTCCCGGTGAGGCCAATCAGAAAGGGAACCCACACGGGGATTCCCACCATTCCTGGACATGGCAAGCGTTTTGTCGGATTGGGGTATATAACTAGTACCAGATAAGTACTACTGTATAGACTGGAGCTAATCACTCTCAGAGAAACCATCAAGAAATCTTCGTGAATAACACAAGCCGCCAAAAGATCACAATTCCCATCTCAGATTCGTTCAACTACTCTCTCTGGCACTCGTTTTGGGTATCAAATCAGGAAAACTTAAATAGAAAAGCTTTATATAAATTCATGAATTGGGTGAAGATGCCCCAGTCGTTGGCCCATTGGCTATTGCAGTCCACCCAGTAGGTGTACTCGTCGGGGTCCTCAAAATGGCCTCAGGCTTTGCCCTACTTGCCACAACAACCAGGCCACAAATGATTGGTCATGCAAAGCTCTCCTATCAAGACCTTTGCTGCATAAACCTTTGAAATAGTGCGCAGGATAAGTGAATTCGGATAGAAAGAAAAAGATGAAAAAAGTATAAAAACACTTTTGATTGAGGCTGCTAGGACAAAACTGGGGGCGAAACAATTGGGTCAGAGTCATACTCTCACATCTTTTGCAACCGTCATTGGGCCCTCTTCCCCTTCCACCCATCTTTGACCCCCATTCGACTTGGCTCAGGCGCAGTCTGCGAACTTCAGGTCCAATGGCGGGAAGTGCCACCAGGCATAGATCACCCTGAGATCAAAACCATGGAAAGGTTTTAATCTTTAAAGTGCCTGTTAAATTCACTGAGGACCCACGGAATCCAAAGCAAAAGTAGAAATGGATGCAAATGTTCCTGTGTCAAGGTAATGTTCTCTTCTCCAACCTTCACACACTCACGTTCACACCAAGCAACCCAATGACCACAGTAGCCAAGGAAGTAGCGCAGCTGGCCCAGGACAAAGCAGTTCCAATATTGACTGCCATCAATGCTTGGCGCCTTTTTGGTCCACGAGGGGTTCAAGCACACGGCGCCTAGTTGTTTTTTTGTGAGGGGAAGGTGAGAACCCTCAAGACTCACCTGGAGCACACGGCAACGGAAAAGCCGCAGGATCTGTTCGAGCGTCTGTGTGCCAGGTTTCGCAGGTTTCCGAGATTCTGAGGTGTTTGTTTTTCTCCAACAAGTTTGCATCATTCAAAACAGGGGAACCAACACCGAACCATGGATGCGTGACATCCAACTCTTTTAAATGGATTTCATTTGGCCGCAGAGACTTCACATCTCTGTGTCTCCAAAGGTGGTGAGATTGTCGTCCAAGTGTGGGACCCTTGATGATGTTCTTGTAGATTTGCGTGACCTCTTGGCCGACAAATCTGTTTCCCCACTCTGCACTCTTGAAACCACCTAGGGGCTGCCTGGCTCTGCTTCAATGAATACATAAAGAAAGAGATGGGTGTGAAAAGTCATTCCAATAGATTTCTGGGCCGTGAGTATCATATCCCCACCAAAATCCAAACACATGTGCCTCTGGAGCATCGAAAGGGCTGTATCCGGCGATCATGATGAACAGCATGATCCCCAACGCCTTGGCAACACCGCCACCTCACACAGACTTCCTACCGAGGCAGATTGATGTATATATAATCATATAGATCGATTGATTAGTTCATTGCCTGCTAGAAGGGTGTGGGTAAACAACACACAAACGCCCCAAGGTTGTCCATCCCTGATGCACCAAGGCCATGTGCCCACCAATCTGCTGCACGATTATGACCCACCTTTTTCCGCAGGGGGGCATCCAAGCAGTGGCCAAAACGAAAGGGAGGGTCATGACACTTCAGCGAAAGCATGAATCACATAGTGCCACGAACGACTCCCATACAATATTACGTAAATAAAGGCAAATATGTAGCTCAAAGCAGTTCATAGGTTCATGGGTTGTGTTTTTTCTTCACGTTATGACCAGCACATCCGCAATCTCTACCAGCGAATTCTCTTGCACCAACAGGTATGAGTTTACAATTAAATGCAGTCAGAATATGCAAGCGACCGCAACTAGATTTCCATTGAATGTAGATGCCCAGGATTCGCCTACGATCTCTAAATCCACATTTGATTTCTATGTGCTAGCCGCTGGCTGCAAACAGGTGGGGTTCCACTTACTGTGTCACACCTCGGAACAATACGTCTTTCTAGCCAACTGTTTCAAGACAATCAGCTCTGACAGCACCCCAGTTGGCCAACTCCCCAAATGGCGCCTGTTTCAAGGTCTCAGGTGCAAAGTAATCAGCAGTGCCGCAGACCTGAAAACGGTCAGGCCACTGATGGCCGCCGATGGCCGCAATCTCTCATGGTGGGGGATTGCCATTTTTCTTTCTAACAACATCTTGATCCCACAACTCATAGCGCAATCGAGAAATGAAGATAAGGATTTCAAAATCACAAGTTGTCCCACCACAGGGGAGAGAGTCATAACAATATTACAGGATTCCAGGATGTAATCGTTTTGATTGAAGAAATCTGGCGGACCAAGAGCTCCTAGAATATGCATAAAGTATTGGAAATATCAATGTTATACAATGGGTGCTTCAGAAAGGAAATTAAATGGATAGAAATATGCACATACCATATAATACACTCCCTGAAACTAACATAGCAGCAAGGCCTTCCCAAAGGGAACTAGTCTTCCAACCATCTATTTTTGAGGTGCTATGTTACTTTCAGGGAGGACGCCAGCACCCCAAAACAGGGGTTCCCGAGCCGTGTAGGTCTTGCCAGTCACCATCCTCGGGTTTACCGAATCTTTTTTTTAAGTTTCAGGTCATAGGTCACTTACCAATGATTCCATGGGATCCAACAGGGTGTACTTCAGATATAACTCTGTGGGTCACTTCTGGTCTTCTAGTGCAGTTTTTGTTACGAGTTGCCTTTCCCAAAGTGAAACTGAGCCAAGCATCTTCGAAATGCCAAAGTCAGTGATCTTCAAATATCCCTGCAGTGTGTTCGCTCCGTAAGTGAATTGGCAGCGCGCAGGCTCTTTCTCTTTTACTTATATCCAGTCTGCTCTTAACACTTCCAACCAACCTGATACATCCACCACCAGGTTGCTGTGTTGGTCATGTGTTGGACTATGTTTGGGGTTATGTGCTTTATGCTGGCCTTCTCATCCATTAGGCAGTTCTCCAGTTTGAGATCTCGCCAAATGACATGCCTGGCTCAAAACTACAGATTGATAATAAAGGCATTCAACACCTCCGACCCCACATGAATCCTGGGAATCTACAAGCCTGTTTGAACTAACGAGGTGGATGATATAAGATGAATGGTGGTAAACTCGGTCAACAAGTTCACTCCAAACAACCCGCTAAACTGTGGCGCACTTGGAATGGAGATGCGACAGGCCCAAGGCCACGCCAGCGATATAGAAGCGTGCTTTGTCCTCAGAGAGCATCTCAATTGGAAGTGTTTACATGACGTAGATTCCTGAACTATAGCTGTAGCTGATAGCTGATAGCTTGGTGTTAAACAACAAGTGGTTTATCCGGGAGGCCAATGGCTTCACTGGGCAGCCCCAGCCGCTTGGCCCCAAAAATCCTGTTCGGAATAAATGTCAAAAAGCTCACCACCTGACATCGACAAACGCGGTCATTTGGGACACATTCTGTTACCTTAAATGCATGTACCTTGACATGATGCAATCCATATGACTTATACAGATTGAAAAATATCGAGAATCGGTCAAAACCGCACCAAATGACAGATGCCTTCTATCCATAGCTCAGTAGATTTTTGTCAACGCAAGCTGTCAAGCAAAGGGGAATCGGCCCTGCCTAAGGCGGCTTGCAGCAAAAAATAAACCTCGGTCAACTCAATCGACAACACCCATCAGAGTTGTTCCGCAAATCTTCTGCCAGCTCTTCGATGAAATGATGAAACACCGAATTTCAACCACATCTCGCAGCGTTGACCCGTTGATTACGGAGTGGCATTCCAATTACCTGTACTGACCCACAATGTAAGCTGCTAGGCTCTCGGGAGGGGGTGAGCACCCAAAAAACCGTTTCCTCAACTAAAATCCTGAAATGCTACAACGAATCCTACATCGCCATTGATCCCCTCGTTTTCTTCACCTATGGCCGTATGACATCGTATGATGACTCCTTCTGAGCTCCTGCGCAGCTGGATCCTAACTATTCACAATGGATCATGTCAGGCGCAAACAGATCCCATGGTTGCTTCCAAGGCGCTGCATTGCTGTCCTGATAGCTGCCCCAGAGTTTGACAACAAAGGGGCTGTCCTTAGCTCTGACGATCTGCGAATTCTGCAGGCATCCAGTGGGCGAGTGGCAATGCTGCAGAGTTGGGTCATTCGAAACTTTTACTTGTACCCGAAGGAGAACCTGTAGACTCTGTATGTATATATATATATATACATATGTATATATATATATACATCTGCGTATGCATACACACACATCCAGTGAGAGTGAGCATTCTATTTTGTTTGGAGCCCAGCATCCAAATGCATCATCACACCCCGCTCGTTTCTTACCATGTTCTCTTGCTTCTCCTGTCCAGGAACCGTCTTCCATGCCAATTCTGGAGGGTGGAAAGTGGAAGGATCCTTAAGCAGCTGTTTCCTTCCCAAACCACTGAAATCATGCCTTCACATTTCTACATCATTTCTACTATCTGCAAGCATGGGTTCAAAACTGCCCCTCCATGCGCCACCACTGCCTCCTTCAGGCCATTTTGGATTTTCTTTAGTTTAATGCTATCTTCTACCAAGATTGCCCTGAACAAGTGGCCCTGTCGTTGCCTTTTTCTCGCGTATGGTTGCCTGCTTCGCAGGGAGGCTTATTCTCCCAACTCCTTTCATCGGGAGATCCCTGCAAACAGATTGAACTGCCGGCACTGGACCCAGGTAATACCTAAGGCACTGTAGGGAAGCGGCTGCGTGGTTGCACAATCCTTTGATTTGCCAGCCCTTTGAAATACTTGAGGAGTTCTCTACTGGTACAGACTTGAATAGTATTGGTACAAACGTTACCGACTTGCTGAATGTGCCGCAGTCCAATCCTCAGCCGTTCACCACATTGGGCGCGACCATGTCCACACAAGACGGCTGGCTACAGGCAGTATGGCTCTGTCTTCAGCTGCTTCACGCTGACTTTGCCAATAATGTGCATATAATATATTTGTTTATCTCATATGATCTGCTGATTTTTGAGTGTCTTCCTGAAGAAACCCTGATGCTATGGTTTGTCTCATAATGTGGCTTCTTGTCTTTTCCGTCACCCCGAGCAGAGCAGAGCAACTGCTCCCGCCGTGCTTCAAAATGGCCTTGAAGCGATGTCCTGCGTCGAGTGGCCCCCCAACCCAGGCTTCAAGTTTTGCTCACTGAATCCCAAAACACGCAAGTTTGAAGCATCTTGGGACTACCAATAGTAGGCCCGTTCTCCCGGGATCTCCCCAAGCTAAACAGCAGTATGTACATACAACAAATGTGGTTTGACAGAAATGCCTCGTGGAGGATACTGCCTCCCTGCGTTCAAGACATTTCAATCCAAAATGTTCCTGGGGCGGCCTGCTTTGAGACATAGGATGATCTACAGGGCAGATTCCAAGGTTGCAGAAATAATTTTCCATCAGAGTTCAAGAAGATCGAATCAGTAACCAGGGAGACTTAGAGCAATAAGAAGAAGAAATGAGGACAAGAACGATGACGATGACCATAAGGACGATGACTATTGATAACAATGAAAAAACGATGTTGTTGTTGTTGTTGTTGTTGATGATGATGATGATGATGATGATGATGATGATGATGATGATGACGATGAAAATACGATGGTGATGATGACGATGATGATGGTGATGATGATGTTGACGATCATGGATGCTGGACCATGTGGAAGGATGGATGGATGGATGGATGGATGGATGGATGGATGGATGGATGGATGGATGGATGGATGGATGGATGGATGGATGGATGGATGGATGGATGGATGGATGGATGGATGGATGGATGGATGGATGGATGGATGGATGGATGGATGGATGGATGGATGGATGGATGGATGGATGGATGGATGGAGAGCCTGAGACGAAGAAGCATTGAGAAAACAACACAAATCAAAGCATCCCATCCAAAAACAAACCTCTTTTTCCATCTATCTCCCCTTTCCTCTTTATGTTGTCCAGAAGCCATACCCATAATACCCTCCTGCCTCCAGCGCTGTGTTTTTAAAGTTTAAACCACCGGATCACCTGCACAAAATGGCACCACATCACCACATCTTAGTCTTTAGCAGCTTTCTATAGATGAAACCAGGCCCTAAAGGCTGAAAGACCTGCAAAAAAACTTTCTTCCAACAAGCGAATGAGAGGATTCCAAAATGCTGGCCCAATAAAAAACAAATTAAGTTGAAACTCTGCCGCCTGTTCCGGAAACAGCTCTTCAAAACGAGAAAACCAACAGCCCCCCAACCTTATCCAACCTCCAATCTCCCTACTCTTCGCATAAAATGCCTCGGTGTCGCCTTTTGGTCTGGCAGTCTGGAAACAAGATAGGTGACCATTTCCATGGCATCCTCAAACCTGGCTCCAGCAACAGCCCGCGGGAAGAAGCAAAAATCGGAGTCGGGGTGACATGGGCGATTTTTTGCCCTTTTTGTGGAAATGCTTGAAAAACCAAGTGAACATCCTTCATCTAGCTTTCCAGGCTATCTATTATGTGTATATGTATATCATATATATATATATATATATCATATATCCTCTGAAGGTGAGTGTGTCCGTGTTTTTTCGTGCAACTTCTGAAGCGAAGCTGTGATACAACCTTGCTTCCAAGGTGTTCAATTACCCCCAGCGATATGGAGCTTCCAGCTCATCAGTGTACCAGGAACTAACGACGTACTCATACACCCAGTGCCGCAACCGAATGGCCGGGCAAAATGCACCTGCCTTTCAGGAATCGGTCTGCCATCCACTTGGACTAAGATCCACCCTTTTCTGACACCATAGCCTCGACGACTGGGGGTTGGATGCCAGTGTGTATCTGGGTATGTCTTGATCATCTGGCACTATCCTAGCAACTCGGGTTTCAACGTTGATCTTATTATGTGTTTAGAGCCTGAAGTCTCTGCTGTAAAGGATTTGAGATTCATACCATTCGATGCCCGAACATTCAAGCTTATTTCATTCCTTTCATGGTCCCTCTCTATCATTCCATCCTCCAATGCACAAACACTTTAAACACCGAGCTTAAAATTTGCTGCAGTTCTGTATCCTCTTTGGTGCTTGTTCCGTTTGCGAAGGAAGTATAGCTTTGGGGTTACTAATGTCCCTTTGGCAGCAAATTTACTTTGGTATTGTATTCTCATAGCAGGACACGAGATATGCTGTTCCAAAACAGGTCCAGGAAGCAGGGACCCTCAGGGTGTCTTTGACTCCTCACAGAAGTTCTGCCTCACTTTAAATGCTAGCAAAAGGCCTCTGTTTCATATCCTTGAGAGTATGGATGGAGCGATTGGAATGCAATGAAATGCTTTGAGAAAATGCACAAGCATCATCTAAGCCGAAATACTTCTATTATGTTTTTATATTTTTAATTATTTGTACACTGAGCTCTAATTCATCTTTGTCTATCTTTCTTTCTTCACCTTATCTTGCCTTCTATGCAAAATGCAAACCCTTGTCAATCTATATACTGCCATCAAAACACTCTCCCCTGGTCTCGCAACCACTCAGAGAAACGACCCCAACAATCCCAATGAGTTTAGGGAACCCCCGACGTGAGGCATCAGAGGATGGCTTGACGGATTTCACCCGCAAGGGTTCCTGAAGACTGGAGCGGGTGACGTTTTGACGCTTCTGTGATATCAAAAGAGTACTGTTGACCAAGGACTGTCATATCGTATTCTTGCTTTATTGCATGATGTGACATAAGGCTTTGAAATGATGTGACGGATAGCGCTCTCCATCACATCGTGTTCCATCATGGCACATGTTGCTTCACTTTGATAATTCGACAGCAGCTGCAAATGTGTACGTCGATAATGTTTCAATATCTTTCCAACCATCGTGTCACATGTTGGCGTTGCAATAGTTCAAACCATGTATCGCCTAGTCATGTTCCAATACTAAGTTGTCGTCATTAAAGATAGAAGCCTAGTATAAGACAGGTACCACCCTTCACTAGGCCCTCTGTGAAACGCACATTGCACCTGTCATAACTGGCTGCATCATATCCCACGGGTCTTTCAACCAAGCAGCTGTTCGTGTAAAGGTGATTCCAACCGGCCGGTGATCGAGGACAATCTCTTTCACCTGGCATTGGGATCGTGACCAAAGAAGCTAGGACCTCCAGGACCTCTTCAGCACATCTACTTAAGAGTCTAAGGTCAGGTGATAAACAATTGCATCCGCAACTTCCAAGTGACTCTGGAACTCTTAGATTTAGTTCTACTGCACCGCACCCAGATCGAAGGACCTTGTCGTCTTCTTGCGGTATTCTGAAGGTGAGCGTAATCTCGGCACCAAAAACAAGGTGGGGTTGAGAACGTGAAGGTGCTTCCATGGTTGATGAAGCATCCCATTGAACAAAAAGGCTTCCGAGTGGACCCACCTTTACGATGCCAAGAAGTTTTCTCGCATCTAGGCCGAAGACCTACGAATACCTTTCCATCTTCCCTACCCAATCCATGGCCCTTGGCCACTTCAAATTGGGACACCCGGACTTCGGCTACCTTTCACAAGAGTGAAAGCTACAGAAATCTTGAAGAAGACGCAATGGACAGAATGACAAAATGATCACATCAATAGACACATGAGTCACATGAGATTGATGGCCATTGAGCACAAACTCAGGAGCTGCCCTACCCTCCAAGTGAGGATCCTGGGTCCCAGCTCCAACCCTGAAATTATCCACAGAGATGGATCACCGGAGTGCCTGAGGTAAGTCAACCATAAGCCCTTGCATCGTTTGAAGCCTCGGCCCCATGAAAAATCCAAGCGAAATCCATCCATTGGATTCGCATGGATGGTTTCACAACTTTACAAGATATACAAGAACAAGCCAGCCCAATGACTAACCCAGGGCTGGCCAATCTCACAATTCGCCTCACTCCAAGTAAGTGCATGGTGGTGCCAACCTGAACCCTGGGCCTTAACCAAACCTGAATAATACCGGTACAAGAAAATTATGGAATTGGCTGGTTCAAATCCAAACAGAAATCCATGGAATACAAATTCCCTTGCCAGGAAAATGCGTGTTTCCCCCATCCTTCCCCCCATCATTCCCTAAGCCAAAAAGCACGTTGGCTCTGATTCCATTCACAGCTCGAACAACCTAAGGTGGGGCGCTTTGGGATGCCAAACTATTTCCACAAGCAAAACACACCCACCCACACACATCTTATATTTAAAACGCACAAGTATTTAAAAACACACAAACACATCTCATACAACATATGTAAATATATATATATACATAAATATATATTTTTTGCATATGTCTATGTGATTATGTGTGTGTAGTTGAACAATGTTGAACAGATGGCAACGCATAGAGGCAGCTGGTTACGTAGATGATATGAGCCAACATGTATCCAGAACGACACTGAGGGCTTCAAAGCACAGGGGTAGAAGACGGTGATCCAAACACGCCACGTGATGTGTGGAATTTGCTGTGAAATTGAATTTGCACGCTGCACGTAATCCCAACTCCCGGATACTTCATGATATTCCTGGTCCAGAAGTGAATGCAGGGCTGATTCAGACTAACACTGAAAGCCAACGAGGTCGCGCATGACATGAAGCTTCCTTAAGTCTTGGACATGTTTACAATTCTTCCACATGGGCAAACCGTAGCCATAAATAGGTCCAGGTCCAGGTCCTGTCAAAATCTGACCAAGAAACCCAATTGGTATCAACGCCTGCGTTCGCAGCATGTGAAAATCGAAGGACTCGCTCAACCACCACAACGTCCTCAAAGTTTCTCACAGATTTTCATGGCCCAAATCTTCTAAGAATCATCGAGCTCTTGGGTTACCTTCTTCAGAGCCCATGAGGATACTTACCTGCATCCGTGCAAACCCCAGAAAAAAATCAAAACACGGCTCAACTGTCCCATCACAGCTGTCCCGTCCTGACCGCTGCAGTCAATGCCCAAAGGACGGTGGGTGAATAGAATATCCTTTTTGGCAGGTCGCTTCGGTTGATCTGTCGATCCGTTGATGACTCAAGGTACAAAATTCAAACAAATTTCCACAGTGATTCAACTTTCAAACAATACTCAGACATGACAGATTCTGAATTCTAAATCTCCAGCCAGTGATATCATAAGAGTCATACGACTTTATACCTATTTCACCACTGGAAAACCCACAAGTCTGGGCCTGCTCGTGTCCGTCAGGACGTTCGAAGGTCACCACCATCCCCAACCTGTTGTCATCTATGGTGAGTCAAAAGGTTTGACCTGGAATCTAGCAGGATGTAGAAGCCATATGTCACACGTTGCATCCCCAAATTCCTTTCACATTCCAAAGCTCAACCAGCTACATTACCTCAGTTCTGAGATAGAATCATATAAATCTCAACAGCTCGGTCAGTACAGTAACCACAATTCAACCTCAGTCATGAAAGTCAAATGGGAATCTCCACTTGAAAAAGAGCCAGTTGAATTATAATATTCCTTCCAGAACAAGCGTTTGGTTCGGATGGCTCTGCACCTTTTCAGATCTGATGCATCATAAGGAAGACCTCCTTGTTGCAAACCATCTACGTAAGTTCCATAAGATCGTTTACAATTTGCCTGAATTCTGATTAAACATCTCATGGTTAGAATAGGAAGCACCATAGATTTGGATGTTGCAAAAACCGACCCTGATAGAGAATAGCTGGTGCATCTGACTTGGTCGACTTTCTATTCTTCTCCTGTCATACCTTCCATAGTCGCGGAAGTGGAATTTGACCCTACAGTCAGCAAAGGAAACAACTAAGTCTCTTGGACATACCTATTTTCCACTTCCATGATTACGTGGGGAATGGTGCCATCTTTCCTTTTTGGAGAGTTATTGAGTACTTCCACAAAATGGCATAGGAATGATAGAAAACCTGCCCAAAATCATTGCTTTGCAAATGCCTGGGCAGTTCTGAAAGGCAAGTATGGTGCATGTTCAATGTTGCGTCAGTGTCACCCTGGGCCATCCAGCTTTTCTCCCGCAACGCTTGGGCAGCTTTGCCCTTGATCCTCAGGACTAGAAAGAAACTTGAGGGAAGGGAGGGGAGGGTGAACACCATGCACTTCCAACATCTTGAAATTCCATCCACACAGTAACACATTTCTGGTTATATCCGAAGGTGTATGTTTGACACCGCATTGGACCGAGGCACCAATGAAGTGATCCATTCGCCTGTTGCCTCGACATTGTTGACTACACAGGGAGCATCCTGGCGGGTCCACACTGCACAAGCACTCTCAGTGGACTATCAGTGAATGTTGCATTCATGATTTATGTTGCATCTCACTCATCCTCAAATACTTTTCAAGAAACAGCACTTTTCATGGGCAACGCACCTGGCAGCACAACATGGACCAATGGGATCTTCCGGGCTTCCAGCTTGGAATGCCCTCTTTGGCTCACCGAAACAGCAGGCCGTTGACGCCGGTTAGGCCCACGTTCGAGCTGAGATGGCTGAAAAAAAAACGGATCCAAGAGTTGAGAGATTGAAGTGATGAAGGGTAGGAATCCTTAAACATTTTGGTAAAAATTAATTAAAACAAGATCAAACTGATCAAACTGATCAAACCATCTGCCCAATTTGTGTGGGAAATTTTGGATATGAACAAGTCCAACTGTGGAGCCAAGGTCAAGATCTGGGACTGAAACCATCTCAAACCGCATCGAACATGCATGCACCCTAAGACTCCCGGGCACCTGCTCCAAATGCTTTCGACTGACCCGTTTCAAAGCCTGAAGGCTTTGATGTTGATGGAAGGTGAAGGGATGGTGATGGACACTTTGATGTACAGACCTGTCTATACTTTCATGTGAAGTACGAAAAAAAATCAACCCAGAGTTCATCTTCTATACATCGAAGACTAGATACGTTTGGATCGTGCTCCTGATGACGCCCTGACGGTGGGCCGTTGATGTTGATGACTGATTGTTGGAGCTGATGTTGTTGCTACTGGGTTAGCATTGCGGCTGCTCTTCTTGCCGGTTGCTGGTTGTTGGTTGTTGGTTTCCTTGTCATAACCTTCTTGGGGTCTTCAGGATTTCAGGAGGCCACCCACAAACCCAGTTGGGCGACATCAGTGACATCCTCACATTGAAGCAAGCTGAGATCCAAACATATTCTTTCTGGCTATCCTGTCGTAAGGTGCCAGGTGTTCTCATGAACAAAGGCACCACGTTGCAGCAGCTTCATCTGAACAGACTTGAAAGCCCTTAAATTTAAGGGTCCAGGTTGTCGAACCTTGCCCCTCACCAGCAGCACTTGCCCAAAGCTACCTTCACCAAGGGCTCCCACCTTAGTGTCCAATGACAATATGACAGGGCCCCAGTGGACCTTTCCATGTCAAACAGCATTCCCTGAGCTCCCTGCAACCGTCAAATCCTGAAGGGTTGAAGATTGGGACGCCACGAGGATCGTTGAGACTTGTCAGGAAATCTTTAAATATGTGCATTTTGCGTATGAATACACACATGACTATATCGTATATGCAAAAACGAACATGTATATATATATATATATATATGTAGTAGGTCTACATATGAACATGCGTATATGCTTAGTAGGTGATAGTATTAGTGATTATGTGTGCATATTCTATTGACATTTTTCGTTCACACATATTTGCCATGTGAACTTATGATACATATCTAGATATATTTATTGTGTGTGCAGGGGATGTGTCACGGACATGGGTCGAGACTGACATTTTGGACAATGGAACCCAGGTCCATAGCCACGCCCTGGGGTCTCCTTGATGGATTTAGACATTCCACCCCTGGCAACAGTACTTCTTCTTCGGAGCCATGCACTTAACTCCTCAGAGGCGGAGCGTTGGAGCGTTTGTTAAAGGCCTAAAAAAAGCTGGAGTCAAATAGTGGCGGTAGAAATGCAACCAGAAGTCAGTCAGAACTAGAACAACTTGATAGTTTCATATAGTTTCGGGGTTCAGAAAGTTCAGGTCTTTACGGTCTTTACATGTCTTTACTAAAAGCTGTTTGCGTGCAATCAATCTTTCTGCAAATTCTTACACGTGTCCATGTAGACATCGCCTTGGATAGGGTGTCAAAAGACGTCAAGAGTTCTGTTGGCGTTGGTTTGTACAAGAGTAAATTTCCATTGCGGACTTGTATCAAATACTGCCACCTTCCAACCTTACACATGTTTGTTCGATGTTCGCACCTGTGCATTGCCAGTCATCTGCTTTGCCTCTTTGATGCATGTAGGGTCCTGTCACGCCCGGGGGATCACTCAGTCTGCAGTCGCTCTTGGGTTGATTCAAAAACCTGTAATTAGTTGCGATTGAGCAGCTGTAACAGTTGAAAACAAACAAAATCAACCAACGAACCGCCACTCGACTGAACTATTGACATCATCCCCAAAGGAGTCGAGTGAAAAAACTCAGCCCTTAATAAAGCAACTCCTGAGAAGCAGTGACCGCCTCAGTCCCAAATCTCGCGACGAAAAAGATTTCCAAAAAATGTGTATGGTTGCTCGAAAGAGAAAGTGCAAAACTGGAATCTACAAAATCTACCCCATTTACATCGATCTACCTATTATGTAATCATCTCTATATATTCTTATGGTCCCTTTTACCTTCTACAACCGGTTCATCACGTGTGCGCTGGCCGCTGCCACCAGAGACGGCAAAGCCGTTTTATTTCTCACAGCTGGTGGAGAGGTCGCGCTCAAAATGTGTCACGATTGAAACCCGGTATGTCACGTCCTGTCATGTCATCACTCGCAGGAGCAGCCGGGGCAGTTCTGCGATCACAAATGCTGCAAATGAATTTTGACAAAAAAAACGTGGGAGTAGAAAGTAGAAAATCCTCACTATTTGCAAATGGTCTGGTCAAAGCGGAGACTATTCAAGAATGTTGAAGCATGTTGAAGCATTGTCACCTTTGTTTTCCCACATGTATCATGGCTCCAGCTTCCAATCCCTGGATCGGCCAAAACGCTAAATTGCTCTCAGAGTTGTTTCTTCAACTCGGTCACGAAATCCTGCACAACGGGTTGTCAAACCCATATGACGCGAATGGAAATAGCTTCAAAAATGGGCATTGGTGATAATTTTCTGATAATATGTTTTTGTTTATATCTATGATGATGTATGATAATCTATGCTAATGATGATGTTGTCATGATTCAACATCATTCAAACCATACTCAAGCTGATTTCTTCCAACCTTCCAGTCTTCCTCCCCTGAGGCTCCAATCTTGCTGAGGAAACTGGGCTAAGTTGGGCAACCCCACGGTCCATGGACTGGTGAAACAGGCTGCTTTTGTACATGGTACCTTCACTCCAAGCTTACGGCACAGCATACTTTGCATGCTGAGCGCAAAGCTTGCTACATGGTGAGTTCAGCGTCTGCAAAGCGCAAGAAGGTCACAGTGTACCTTTCAGTCGGCGGTAATTTCCTGTTTTGAAAGCGTTGTTTCACTTCTAAGCCACGTTGGGCGTGTCCATTTACAGCAAGGAGATGATCCCCACTGCAGATTCTGGCCTCTGGATGCCCTAGGTTCCATCCAGCGATACTGCCCTCATCCTCAAGCGCTGCCACAACAGCACCCAAGGAGGAGTCCTTGTAGTGTAGCTCCAGGCCCATTTTGCCTGAAACATCCACCACTGTGTGAGCAGGTCGTGCCATCCTTAACTTCAAGGTCTCTGCGTTGGCATCTCTGCAGAAGGCTTCAATGTGTCTTTCAAGGTCACTGGCAGCTCCCTGAACGCCATTCACGGACAGGATCCGATCATAGACCTGGATTGGTGTCTGTGGCTTCTTCTCATTGTATCTCGCAGCCATCCCTTTTTCAACTCCAAGGACCATCAGCCGAACATCATCAGCACTGTCCAGTTTTAGGCCTAATGATCCTAATGCCTGGGCATCCCATTCCAGATTCACACTGAAGGTCCCTGGCTGTCCAAGTGTCCCTTTGCCCTGAGCTGTTTCATCGCTGCGTCTTGTCTCTGACAAAACGTCAACGGCCGCCCCAGGAGAATCATCATCATGGGTACGGGCTGTGCTGGAATTGCAGCATGGGTCACACCACATCCACGCCATGTGGAACAGGCATCAAGGACAGGGAGAAACATTGAGCCATGTCTTGCGAGTAGAAGTGTTTTCACATGGTTTCACTATCTCAACTGTCTCAAAGTTCAGACACCGCAACAAGACATTCACCCTGATGCACAAAGCTACAAGTCCCCTCACAACACCTACAAAGCGGCACCTCAGCCAGGATCCTTGCCACCTCCGTCTTGCCATGAGCCTTGACGGCACCGTTCAGCTTGTCCATCAAGGTCTGCGGAATGCAACAGGGGGAGCCCAGTTGAATCGCAAGCATGAAATATAATGAAATCTCATGAAGTCCTACGGAAGAAACTGATGCAGGGGACATTTTGGTGAAAATTTCGCAAAAGAAGAGGGGGAAAAACAGAAAAAAAACTGGCAGGCTGGTGGTGTTTTGTGGCCGGAGCTGTCTTTGGGCTTAATAAGGGTCTCCATGACCAATCCAAACCAGGAGCCTCTTGAATTCCCATCCTCCGCTTGCGTGCCTTGAAGGCAGGCGTGGCACCTGCCGCTATCGTCGTTAGGGACGACTCAACCACCACCAGCACCAGCACCAGCACCACCAACAACAACAACAACAACAACAACAACAACAACAACAACAACAACAACAACAACAACAACAACAACAACAACAACAACCACGACACACAACCACAACCACAACCACAACCACAACCACAGCCACAACCACAACCACAACGAC
>DF242521.1:2830-41708 GCA_000507305.1 Breviolum minutum Mf 1.05b.01
TCCAAAATCCAAAATCCAAAATCCGAAATCCGAAATCCAAAATCCAAAATCCAAAATCCGAAATCCAAAATCCAAAGTCCAAAATCCAAAATCCAAACGGGCCGTTTGGAGTTTGGATTTTGGATTTGGTCGGGCCGGGACCGGGGGCGATGGCCATGTAGCAAATGAAGGTATGGCCGTGCTGGCCACTTGAATTTGGCCTAGTTGGAGGCGCACAAGCTTGCAACTGAAAGGTTGCAGGCTCGATTCCCGCCACGAGCGGCCCAAATTGGGCACCGATTTCCGGCGGAGGGGTTTTGCCGGAAATCGGGGCTCGATTTCCAGCCCCGTGTTCTGGAAATTGGGGCCCAATTTCCGGAGAAATTTGGGTTGACTTCGCGCGGCGCCGACCATGCGTGTAAGGGCAAAGGATGTCAACATCACGTGGTTTTCATGTAAGCCTTCAAAATATACATAAATATATTTAGATATATGGTTGGTTGTCAAAATGTTGGTTCCTGGATTGGGCCTTAATACCTCATTTCCATTGGGGCCCGCTTCATAAGTATCTTGTGGGCTTACCATACCTTCATTTTAGCAAAATCTAGGATAAAGTAAATTTTGTGTGGCAGGCGCAGTAGCGCAGACCTTTTTTCTGGCTTCGCTGCTATCAGTGCTGTCATACCACTGACCTCCTCTCGCTTTTCTCGCTTGTGTCTTGGTGGCTTGCTTGAAATACCCATGGCTTGGTTGGCCGAGTAGTTGGTTAGCTGGTTGGCCCAGCTGAGAGGATTGTTAGATTCTGTCGGATTTTTTGGTGTTTGGAGGTTGCAGGTCAGGTGGCTGGCGTTGATCTTTACATGCGGGCCGTGTGGGCAGGTGGGGCTCTCCAAGGGCTCCAGGTTCAATTTCTGCTAGCGCGAAGCTAGCGCGGTGCTAGCGCAAAATTGCGACTGCATTTCGCCTTTTTGGCTCCACAAAAGCATTGGATGCCTTGTCATCCATGTTGAAAACCAAAACGGCTGCAAAACACAACCACAATGAACGATACCAGAAAAGGTTTTCAAAACTAATCTCTGCATATTGACTGAGCAATGTTCACCATATCATAGTTCTACTAGCGCCACGCTAGCGCTATGCTAGCGCCTAGCTTGTGAACTGCGTGATTTCCTATGGGGCCCGCTTCATAGCGAAGATGTAAAATCAACTTTTCAATTCCAATTGGGCCCACTTTATATAATCCTTTAGACCGGGAATTTTGAACGCCAGCCATATGTAAATATATATATATATACATTATATCCAGCATTATATACAGTTCCTTTTCTCAGCTATCCACAATCCCTGGTCCAATGCAACAAATCTCCCGGGTCGGCGGCTGACAGGCGCTAGCCTGTTTAAATAAATTTGAGTAATCACAAAACAACTAACGACTCTGATTATTCTGATTCGATATGATATCCTCAATCGAATGCCCGCTGATGCATTTTGAAGTTACTTTCTCGACACGCAAAATTCCATCTATGACAAAGCATTCTTCCGCCAGTATCAAACGGAGTGCCCCGACACAACATTGACCAAATTTACCAGGTGGCGTTAGCTTTCCAAACCTTCTTTGTTTAGCCCAGCCTAAAACCACAAGTTACAACAGTAACAATTCCTGTCAAACCCTTTCCCTTCCTCAAACCACCCAATTCTTCAGACAGGCACCTTGAAATGTTTCAGCTCTTCAGGACCCAGCTGTTCTTCCAAATCTCGCTTGAAGCGACGATTTTTGGCCCGCCACTCGTCTTGTTCAAGGCTAGCCACAAGATTGATCCCCGTCCTCAATAAAAGGTTGTGGGCTCCGATGAAATCTATTGCTTTTGCCGATTACAGGTCAGCATGGTTCCAAACTTATACCCACCACTCTTGCCAAAAAGGTGAATTGTAGATTAAGTTGTCAGATGGAATGGTTGTAGAGGCCAGTGCAAAAGCGAACACCTCCAATATGATCCAATATGTACTTCATCATCAATGCAAACTTCTTCCATCTCCATCTCCCCCTGCATCTGCCACATGTTTGCCCAAGTGTCTGTTCAACGCGTTGAACTGCAACGCCCAACAGTTGCGACAACGCACGGTGCTGTTCTCTCACAGGATCTACCCGCCGCGGTTGCGAAGGTTGTGATGGCTGCGCAGGCTGGGAAGGCTGCGAGGGCTGTGCCGAGGGCGCAGCTGCACGCCGTTCCTGGTGTTTCACCGCGCGGGGTGGATACCTGGCGGAGAGGGCATGATCAAAGTACCCCCCCCAGCAGTCTTGGAGTCAAGAGAGTTAGCAAATGTCACCAACTTGAACATTCAAAGCCAAAAAATACAAGATTGATGTCTTATGACCTCGTGACCCTTCAAGTCACATGGCCTTTCTTCGTCAATGTGGCTGGCACTGCTTTGACTTTCCTCCTGGCCCAGCAGCAATAATTGGTCGAGCAAAAAAGTAGTGGTGCTGGATGAGTTGGAAACCAATCAGAAACCTCCACCTTGAGGTCGCAGCGGTCGTGATGAAATTTGCTAGGACTTATTGAAACAAACAAACAAACAAACAAACAAACAAACAAACTAACAAACTAACAAACAAACAAACAAACAAACAAACAAAGAAAAACCATCAGTCCTCAAAGAGGGATGAGAAGCACCTACCGAATTACACCTTATCAGGTTTCTTTTCTCAACACATACAATCTGAGTACCACTCAATGATGTGTCGTAAATATGTTTTGAATTGAATGGTGCTGCAAGCTGACGATCATTGAAATATGTGTGAAAATATAGGTTTCAGTACAAGCCGGCCCTTCTTCACCATTCCCTTCCACAAATCACAAGCCACTTCTTCGGTGTCTCCTGAAGCTTGGGCCAATCGCTTTCAGGCGGGGCCGGCGGCTTGTTCCGCGTGCGCATGAAGCGCACCTGTCCGGTCACAGCCTGCAGTTAACGGGAGATGGGAGTTGCAGAAACATGGATTCACTTCGCAACAAGAAAAGGCAGCAACAACAACAACAACAACAACAACCAAAAAAAACCTGGTGTGAATCCATGGCTTCAGCCATGAGAGTGAATTTGTAAAAAAAAAGGGTTTCTTGTGATTTTAGTTGTTCATGTTGTTCATGAAAAATCTCATGAACCCCCAAAACATCAGGAATCACAAGAAAAATCTCAGCCTCCACAGTCGCAGTGGACCGACTACCTGGCCGATCACCACGGCGTGGATCTTGGGCCTGTTGTACCTCCAGTGTTGATGGACGAAATTTCTGCACAGCACGTTGGATGGCAAGTGTTGGCCATGCTGTTGATGGCTCAGAAATCCTGCTAACCAGTTGAGGTTGGTAGTTTACCCTATTATTTACAAGGTTTTATTCACCTCAGTGGTGCAGGATTTCTTCCGTCAACAGTACCAAGGAGCACAGGGATTTTGTTCCATCAGTTTTTTGTTTGATGTCATGCTTTGATCAAAAAATTGGCTTTAAAGTGATTGAATGGTGAGAAGAAATGCAAAGAATTTCTTGTTTCAACTTTCTATAGACTCTAGATCAATTTCAAACACTTCATGTTCTGTTCAGAATTGCTCGAAGATAGAACATATAATATATAAGTAATAGTATGTGTATGGAACACACACACACATATATATTAATATACCGTATATGTGTTTTCCATACACATACTATTACTCATATATTATATGTTTATGATAGTATCATGTAATAATATAATATGCTGTTGAGGTATTTGGAGTTTTTCCATAGGATTCCTGGTGCCAACAAAGGAGTGGTCAACAGGACTACCGAAATGGTTCCATGCCTCACGGTAGGAGCTGGCACCCATGCTCAATGCCAGTCGCGTTCCTTCGATTTCGAGTGATCAAACTGGGTGTTAAACAGGGGAAATCGACGCGTTAATCTACACCTCCAATTTGGAAAAAAGCAGACTGAAATCTCATGGTTTTTGTGGAGATTCAGAAATATGAGAATCCGAAGCACTTGAAATTGTCCAAACCTTTACTCATTCTTGGTGAACCCAGAACCTCCCATAAAAGTGTGAAACTCCAAGTTTTTCTATCAAGATCTGCCAACAGCACGCCTCGTTTGGCTGCCTTCTGAGATAACTTTGCTTGATGCTCCTAGGCAACAGGAAGGAAGTGAAACCGTCGTGAAACAAGTCCAGCAAAAATGAAAGCTCTCTTAGGCAAACAGAAACAAGTAATGACTCGTGATTTATACCTATGTGAAATGAATGTGATTCATACAATTGTTCCGTTCATATTCATCCAATTCATCATGGTGGGTAGAGTTTCGGGGGGGAACTTTTGCGCGTCTTCCACCCTCAGAGTTGCACTACAATTTGCGGGCCTTGAGCTCATGCATCCATAGTTCATCTTCCGATGCAAAGGCGACTAAACGATATGCTTCACGTCGGCAGTTCTCATGGCGACACACGTAGTGTTCCTCCTGACGATGTGATGCAGAGACTGATAATACAATATACATTTTTTGTAGATGCTTGTATATATAGACATACAAACCCGTATATACTTGTATGTACTTGTACGTACTTGTATCAAACTCTGTACGATTACATATACAATAATCAATATTTGTATATGGTTATAATACATTACGGCACATTATAATACATTACCTGTAAACATCTGTATATGTGTATATATAGATATATATATATATACAGTGTTTCTGATCAAAGCATATCAAATCACAGGTCAGATTGCGAGTCCAATCTCATAGATTGCTTGCTTTTGAACACAAAATGTAGAATTTCATTGTTTCACAACAATATCCTCCCACCAACACCAAGAGAATTCTTTCCCCTTCACCTCATAATGCATGGAGAGGTGGCCATAGTCGCGGTAAAATTCGCTTTTGCGGCCTTGCCGTTCACCTTGGGAAAACTCGCCCTTCGGTAGAGAAAAACTTTGATCCCTTCATACTAGAAAAATCTGTGTCAATATGTCTCACGCACTTGTCCAAAATACCAACACAGAACGGTACTTGTCAGATTCAAATGCTGCTAAGACTCAAATACCGCAGTGCTGATGCTTGTTGTTCATGTGTTCAATCAAATCCTGAACTGCAAGTGACTCTGGGAAGTCGAGCCATTGGAAACTTCCATCCATGGAATTGGATTTTGAAGTCTCGATTCAGTGGTGATAAAACTCAGCAAAAGGGCCTGCATTCAGAATCCTAGTGGGATGCGGGAATCTGTATATATAATATATGTATATATATTTATGTATTCATATATATATATATTATATGTATACATCAAAACATAATAAAAACATATGGACCATATTACAACCACCACAAAAAGATGTAAAAATCAAATATCACTTCACCACATCTCGGAGGGATTTTTGTCTGATTCCTTGAGTCCGTGTGTTTGAAGTAGATTTCCGCACCTCCTCCGAATAGTAGCTGCGCTTGCAGAAGCAACATCTTGCATGAGGAGGTGATTGTGGAAGGCTTGGACCTTGGGACAATGGGCCGATGGCGACATGTTTGGAACAAAAAAGATTGATATGGAGATCATTTAAGAGAAGGAGCATGGTGATGATTTCAGTCGTGATGATGATGATGATGATGATGATGATGATGATGATATGATGATGATATATGATGATCATAACGGCCACAAAGGTAGCGATGATGCGTAGAAGTACGGTGGAGGCATGAATTCTAAATGTGTCAAGGTTCAAGTGCTCTTCGTGGAAACGAATACCAACAATAGAATCCAATAGAATCAGGTCACATACACCCGGTTGATCGTGCCCACATCAACCTTTCAACTGGCATCAACCTCCACCAAGATACCAACGATGTGGGCACGATCACCCTCATCATGATGTCGTTGCAGATCATCGGGCACATACAGCAGCTGCTCAAAGAGAAAGACCTTACGACCTGCTCAAAGGTCAAAGCTAAGGAGGACTCGAAAGAACTCAAGATGTGTGGACTTAAAACGAAATGGAAAGCAAGAGATAAACTGAAGATGGAAATTAAGAAATGAACATGTTTTTTGTCATGTTTTTATCGTTGTTTACTGCATCATTTTTCCCAAGATTTGTTGAATCATGTTTTGAGTGGGCTTTTCAATCTCTTATTGTGGCTGCCTTATACATGCAGAAATGGAATGAGATACTGTGACCATAAGTGCTATTTTTGTCCTCTATGAGTGGTTCTGATTCTTAGCATCACGCTGTGTCGCAAGCCTTGCAAACACGTGGGGCAAAATCTACGCCCATGTTCCACATCGAGATGTTTCTGAAGAGCCTTGAACGGGTTGGCAACTGTGCGCAGGGCAATGCACAAGATGGATCAAGATCGTATAAATCTAAAGGTCATCCGGGGCATGCTGCCAAAGTCTCAAGTGCCTCTATCTGACTCTTCCACCCTTCATCTGTATCCAGACATTTCCAACAAAAAATACCTTGGCCATCCATGGCCACCGTTGAACTTAAGCACCTCGATGGTGGGAAAGCATTCTTTCGTCTGCACGCAACGTTGATGCCAGCAACGATAATCGAACCTGAGATGCTAAAATCGAATGCAAGCAGCCCAGGTGCAACGGTAACGACAATTGGAAGCCTCAACTGATTCTTTCGCAGATGTGAAGAATCTTATCAAACTTTTGCACATATCGGATGTTTCCGAAAATAGGGGTACCCCAAAATGGATGGTTTATAATGGAAAACCCTATTGAAATGGATGATTTGGGGGTACCCCTATTTTTGGATATATGTAAATGTATCTATATGCGTATAACTTGCCAACCAGAAGCATACCTTTTGGTGTAAAACCACACTCGACCACACATTGTTTTCAGCTTCTATGTGGCCCATTGCCAAACAGTTTCACACTTACTACTCAATGGCATCAATAAATCTCCAGCTCTCCCTTGTGCATTCTCTCAAGCGTCGTTTGACAATGATACTATCTTACTAAGTTACTAAGCCAAGTGCCTCCCTGGCTGTTTCTCATGTCACCGTCATATGTTCATACATGTTCTATCTCGTGAATACATCAATCCCCAGATCTACCAGAGCAGATGTGGCGCCAAGATTCAATCGTTCAACATCCTCTTTCACCGATGTCGAAGCAAAAACCAGGCCTAACCTCATAAAGGCATAAGCTCCCACAAACGATGAAACAACAAAATACCAAAACCATAAAGCACAAGCCGTCTTTGACTTTTTCTTTGTTTCTTTTCTGTTCTGCTATCAGTTTTGTTCATTTCTTGGTTTGAACTCTTCAAGGTCTGCAACCGTGACTGGCGTATTATTGCAATGTCTGTGAAAATTGCCTGTTTTCCGGCCGAGATACTTGGATTCTTTTGGACCCTTTAGCTGCCCTTTGTTCAGCTCCTGCGACGAAAGTTGTTTGTCTGAAATATGTTGAAATACTCTACAAGCGACTGATGAGGAGGACGGATAGGAGGAGGAG
This sequence comes from Breviolum minutum Mf 1.05b.01, assembly GCA_000507305.1. Lineage (NCBI taxonomy): Eukaryota > Dinophyceae > Suessiales > Symbiodiniaceae > Breviolum > Breviolum minutum. The sequence continues at coordinate 10,303 of DF242521.1, forward strand.
GACCACCATCAACAAAACTAAAACAACAACAACAACAACAACAACAACAACAACAACAACAACAACAACAACAACAACAACAGAACAAGAAGAAAGAATAACAAGAAGAGCAAAAAAGAACAAGAAGAACGACAAGAACAAGCAGCAGGAATCACCAAGCACCAATCGCCCGCCACCAACTACCCACTGCAGGCTAGGACCTGCAAAGCTTTCTTCGGATCATTGCCCAGATAAACCTCGTTCAGCTCTTCCTTGCAAACCTCATCCAAATGATTTGCACCAAAAGTCAAAAAGTGCCGAGTAAAGGTCGAATTTGATGTTCTATTCTCGAAAATATGCGCGAGATCAGGCATTGTCAAGACGGCCATCACCCAGGAGTGATAAGAAAATCTAATCTAGAACCTAGCAGAAGGTTCGAATGTGCTAACAGAAAGAATCTGTGATGAATCTTCATGGAGATTTCAAGTTCAGCTAATCCCTCGCCAATCTTTTCCCCCTCCGATGGTTCGCAAGGCTCCGTGGGCGCAAGGCAACAAGGGTTTCCCTGTAAATCACCCATGTTTTTTTCGCTGGAAGCCAAACTAAAAGTGATCATATCAAGTGCCACTGTTTTGATCACATCCATCCCTTGCCAAAACAGGAAAAACCGTGAAACTCTATGACAGGCAAACCCACTACAGCCAAGCAACTGGACAACGGAAGTCTTTCACGATGGCACGCAACCTGTATGATTTCCACAGGCTGTGTGAAAAGATGACAATGTCAAATGTCAAAAACCAAGCGTGTGACATATCATGGAGTATATGCATATACATATTATATACATACATGTAGAGTATATATTATAGACGGATGACAATTGATGAATTGTTCAATGCTATTCCAACCAAAATGAATGCAAGTGTGAATACTAATCAATACTGCAAAATCTTCTGCTTCAAAACGAAGCACTGATATGAAAGTTGACAGCGTGACACTATGGGACATCATCACATCTTTAGTGGGTATCTAGAGGCGTCTCATCACGTGGAAAGATGCATGGTGGGGACACATCTCCAATGAGCATTCATTTCCAGCAGACAGGGCATGGCAAAATAACCGCTGCCCAAAAAGCCCTGGCCCAGAAAATCTCTTCTTGATGCCTTCAACACTTGGTTTCCTTTTCAATCCACTGTTTCTTTAGATGAACCTTTTTTTCTTGAGGAATCCTCCCCCTGACCCCAGCCTCACTGCACAAATCCAACAAACCTCTGCATGACCACAGGAGCCTACTGCAGTATATCTAGGTCCTTGGCCCCACAGACAGTCCCCGGGCGGCCCAGGTTCATTGAATTTGTGCATCATTTCTTTCAGACAAAAAACCAACGGAAACCACCGAACAACTAAACACGGGGAGTGGCAATGTTTGGCACACACCAATGGTGAGGAAGAAACATGTTTTGGATTAAAAATAAAAGAAATGGCGACTTGCCCACTGAAAGCTTAGCGTTAAAGCTGGATGAGATATGAATGCTACCACTAATAGATGATGTCAAGTGGCTTTCCTCACAGCAAATCAAACAACCTCAGTGATCGCAGCAAATCTCGCGTTACTTCGGCTAGCACCCGCCAAACAGAAGGCAGCTTCGTGTATCTTACACCATCATGTATCTTCCAGTGGAGGTTGTATCACCAAATTAAAATACGTAAATCAATCAGACAGGACCAGAGCCTTGAATTTGTATGAACTCTCCTCAAATTTTGTTCCATCTAGTCATGACACATCTCCTGCAATAAACATCAAAAACGACCTGAAAATGAAGACATGCAAAAAGCAACAAGTTGCACAAAATTTCATGCAGGGTTTGTCATAATCTCGAACCATCAACGCATGACGTCTTTTGTGATTCCTATAAATTCCTAGGAACCATTCTGAACCCTAAAGTCGTCTAATAGGATTTTTTATCCTGTTCGCTTAAAGGTCAAAACTCTGCAGCTCAAAAGCTCGAGTCCACTGCAACACCCTTCGATGCAGCTAGTGGGAAAGAGTCGCAAAACACCACCGGCGGCATCAACAAATGCGAAGATGCCAATTTTGGAAGCCGAAGGGTCGTTGGTTTTGGGGGCAGCTGTTTGTTGTTGGAACAAAACACCAAAACACCTCCAAGTAGTGGTTCAGTGGTTGGGATTTAACGAATCTAGTCAGCTTCAATCATATCTTTGATGAGATCTCCTTGTGAAGGGGTGGAGGCCGTTGATTCTTGTGCCTTACACCTTTTCTCGTAAAGTTGCCTGGGCCCCATTTTCGGGAAAGAAACTTGGGGCCCCATTTGGGGTATGCTACATACTCCCTTAATATTTGCACATGGTCACCCATTCGCTCTGTATTTACGGTATATATGCAATTTCTTGCTGATAAAGTCCATGGAATCCACATATTGGATTCCCCTTGTCATCATCCAATCCAAATGTGGCTGGATCAGAGCCAATGAAGCTGCAGGTGACAAACGCCGCTTCAGCCGTGTCTTGAAGGTTTCCAAAAAAAACAAACCCGTGTGCTGCCCCTAAGACTGCTGTTTTCTTTGTATAGCTATAATGCTTCCCTGAAATATATCCTCCGAAAAATTCTTGTAGCTATTCTGGAATCCATCTTTCCAGCCACTTCTAAAGTCAGAAAATGTACCTTTTTTCATCCACAGTTTTACTTCTGGAAATTTACCTTCAGCCTACTATGCAATGATGCAATATGATGCACATGCAATCGAGGCAATTACCAATGGATGGCGGAGATTTTCTTGGATGAATCTATATGTTTTGCAGAAAGAAAAATGGGGGGAAATTGGTCCATCATTTTCCAAAACCCAACTGTTGGTGTTTTTTGCTTGCCATCCATCAGAACATTGGTGAAACGATGCCGGTGAGATGTACATGTTTAGGAAGGGGAGGTTGCTTTGGACTGTATAGGTATTTGAACTTTATTTGGGCGGCAAGCAGAACCTGTTTTTTTTATGTGTGAAGCTCTAACACATGACATATCTTGACAAATGGCGGCCGCAAGTCACAAAAGTTACCAAAAAAAAAAGGTACAGAGAAGCCACTGCTCTCACTCTCCCTCTTTCCTCTCCTCTTCGCCCTGCGCGGGGAATTACAAATCATTGACTACCCTTTACAAACTGTACTTTCCAGGCAGTTTGTGCAGTATATATCGAATCACACAGATACAACATGATGAAACCAGGATTGATATTAATATGTTTCATAGAGATTGTAGTGATACTTCTTATTGCTGCAATGACATAAACTTTGGTGTGACGTCAACGGGTCCACTGGCTACTAGGTCAAAAGGTGGTGTATCATGGCGTATCTATTCTATTACAGTAAGATCTTCATCATTCCGTCAATTTTTGAACTCCTGAGATGTTTGTAAGTCAAAACTCCTTTACTGTCCCTATCCGAATCTTCTTGTCACAGAAGGCGGGTTTGAAGGGGCCTCTGGCTTCTCGACTTCTTCTGCCTTTTCTTCAGGCTCCTTCTCTTCCACCTAAAATGTCAAAACCAAGTCAGCAAAGCTGGCAGTTTTGAAAAACCTTCATTGCTAAAACTCTGCCTCATATCTAACATCAAAAAAAATTGATGTTAACAAAGATTGGAGACTTTTGATAACAAAGTAAAAATCTATTCCACGCACACACACACACACACACATAACAAAAAAAACTACAAGGTCTGACATCTCCAAAAACTATGGATTTTCCCCATTCGAATCGACGCCAATCCGCCGACACCTTCTCTTCACCTTCCTCTTCTTCACCTTCATTCACCAACTCTTCCTGCAGTTTTTCTTCACCAAAAGGCTTTGCTAAGAACCATTTAACCCACGGGACCCACGGCCTTGTTTGAAGCATGGATACTTTTTTGCGGGGGGAATCATGATGGATAGGATCAGTGCAAAATCATCTGGGATACATGAGTATGTCAAGCTAGTAGCTGTCTAAATGCTGTTGATGGAAGAAAGCCTTCACCAGTTGATCTGGAAAATATCCGCTGATTTATATACAGGGTTTTATACATCTGGGTTGTTAGCCAGATGTCTGAACCATCAGCAGTATGACTTCATGACCATCATTTCTTGAATTTCTTCTGGAAAATCATGACTTGATGCCGCCTCAGCCGCGGCGGCAGCAGCCTCTTTGGCCTCTGCAACTTCCTTGGCCCTCTCGTAGGCCTCGTCAAATTTCGATCATGGCAAGAGGGGGCAAGGATTCAACGTTCAAAGTCACAGTGTTGGCACAATGAACATGGTGAAGAATGGGAGGAGTCTTAGGATTTCGCTGAATTTGATGAATTTGATGATGATAATTTAAACTTAGAGTCTGCTGACTATGACAGTTTATTAATGAAGCATCAGTCATCAAATTCAGATTGGTCTTCACTCTATGTCCATAATCTTCATGTGGGGAAGCCATGGCTTGAACGGTCATATCATAATCCATGGTTGATGTTCACCCACCTCAACAGGAATTCCCTTGGCGACAAGCTCCCGATGTTTTACAGCCTCAGCAACAAGTGGAACTGGAGGGTCGAAGATATACATGGGAAAACTCTGTGGATGTTCCATTGTGTTGGTAAAAGGAAAAAAGTGACAATACGTCTAGAATGATAATAATCTGTAGTAGCCTATTAGCCTATATAGATTTAAATCAGTTGTCACAATGCACACCGGTTCGGGTTGTCATGCACAAAATGATTGACCCAAGAGGACAATCCATCTGGACTGGGATCCAGACATGATCTATCGCAAGTACAACTCAAGATTCACACTTGAATTCTATCTATCTATCTACCTACCTATCTATCTATCTACCTACCTATCTATCTATCTACCTATCTATCTAAATACAAATATATATATATATATATACATACCCATGTATATATGCATATATTGTATATAGATCTACTATTGGACATATGTTGATCGACATGTATGTAAATGACTGCAAAATAAATTTATCTGCGTTCAACGATTTTCAAGGTTCACATCAATGGTGGATCTCTTTTGAAAAAGTTGATACGTCATTGCCTCGTTTTTGGGTTCAATACATTGACCCTGCTAAACTAAAGCCTACCTCAAACCTTTGAATACCTTAGCCAATGGATATTGATGGATGTTGATGGCAAGACGCTATACGCAAAAATCATGCAAATCCACATGCCTTTCGGGCTTGCGTTACATGTTACATGGCACCATGACAGAAGGAAATCTCTGGATCATGCTAGATCATCCAGTTTGGATGATACCTTTTCTCGCCTGAGTTGACATACCATCAGATGGCTAGGATGTCTCGATCTATCGGCCACCTCTGAATCGACAATGTTTCTTGACAAAGTTGTCTACCATAAAAGTAAGTAATTCGATATTTATGGAAGAAATTCATTTGAAGTCTCCATTTCTTCGCCAATTCCAATGTCTATTTCACCCATGATCGCCCAAAAAGCTTCCAAAAAAAACACTGAGTTTTTGTGCGGTGCTCACGCGTTCATGCAGTTCTGGAGGAAGTCCGCAACTGCGAAGGTCAACACCTTAGAGTTTTTGGGAGATGCTTTCAGTTAAGTGGTTGGGGGTTTGGGGTTGGTTGGGGGTTGCGTTGAGTTGGAGGTTGGTTGGGGGTTGCGGGTTGGTGGGGGGTTGCGTTGGGTTGGGGGTTGGTTGGGGGTTGGGTTGGGTTAGGTTGGGTTGGGTTGGGTTGGGTTGGGTTGGATGCCTGATTTGTTTTCAACTCACCGAACCAATGCCTTTGATGTGACCTCCGTGTCTCCCGACGCAGCAGTGCTGGACTTCTCATTACGCAACGGGCAAAGACTGCCAATTGCCCTGAGGACACCTGAAGACCTGCGGTCAGAGACGAGGGTTAAAAGAAAGATGGATAGAAATGTATGATTCGACTAGTGCTAGCCAAACATTAAAACATGTTCACAGCGAAGATTAATTATATAAATTCTTTTAAAAAAAAATGGTGTTGGTGTCTTTCTCTGCGAAATGCAATTTTTTGGTGCTCCAACTCATGGGGACTCGAAACTTCGTTCGTTGGATTTTTGTTGCCTGCCAACAAGTCATCCTCACCATTCTCCAGAGGATCCTCACAGGTTTTTTTTTGAATGCTACTATCCAAAAAGGGCACCAAGGCTCCGTTTCATGTTTCTTTCCAAGACATGTGTCATGAGATATTGTGTACCTGCCATTGAAAAGAGGATTGGTGCTGGAATGATTTGCTCCTTCAAATTCGTGACACAAAATATCCCAGATATCATTGGATATATACATGTAACATCCCGGAACTTCTTTTGAAATTGTGCCTTGCTCGATGTTCGAGCCAAATCTTCCTTCAAATGTTTGGAATTCGACGGATCATTTTGTGCAGAGTTACACCTTTGAAAGGTGTCATTTGCGCAGGTGTCACCTTTCACCCTCAGCACTTCATCCAATCTGTTTTCCCTCCCCACTCCTCCGGAGGAGGGGGTACTGGAGCAGTCTGCTCGGGGGCCGGTGCTGGCGCACCTGGCTGATTGGAAGGCTAAAAGATGCTAAAAGATCCACATAAACCACCAACTGCCTCCAGCTGCTGCTTCTTCCTCCTCTTGATGTAGCCTCAGTCTACTGAGATTCATTTCAGGGCCAATAAGTTTTGGAGGAACGACTCGGAACGACCATTTTTTTCCGGGAAATCCCGACGGGTTAGCGCTGATGTCAAGCTCAATGAGGCTGCCGTTCTCCGCCAGCCTTAGAGGAATCAAACCAAAAATGGCTGAGGATGGCTTCACCCCCCTCCAAACAAGAAGTTTTGTCCCAATTTTTACGGAAGAGTCCACCAGAATCTTCAACAAAGAGTTCAACCTTCCACCTTTCCCTCTACTACACAACTCCAGCCAAAAACGTTGGTGTTTTTTTTCGACCAACACGATAGACAAGCCCAAAGGTTTCATCTTCCTCCAAAAATGACCTCTCTTTCGCTATTTTTTTCCGAAAGTGGTTTTCTTCTCCCCTTTTTTGGGGGGGTAGAAAGTCTAAAGTTTCAAGCCATTTCCGAAACACTTCCGTTCTTTGGCAAATTCTGAGATCCAAGCATGGCATTGAGGTAAGGTAAACATCTCACCGTCAAGTCCTCAATATGCAGAACGAACAAAATGGCTTTCCAAACAGAAGTTCTCTTGGAATAGATTCGTGGATGTCTGGGGTGAATTTCTTGCATCATTCATCAATCCCCCACAGAAAAAAAGATCAACAAATTCCAATAGAAAATTTCCCCCCAACCTCGGAACATGAGGTCATCCAGATATGAAAAGATCTTTTTGGGTCCAGTTGGACAGAAAAAAGGACCAAGTTGCCCCTAAGGTTTCATGGTTCTTTCATGTGTTTATCATGTTTCATATTCTACCCCCCTTGCTCTTGTGCACAGTTTCAAAAAACACCACTGGAAGAGATGCTTTTTTTGGAACTATCCCGTTGACAGCAACCACCGGCAATGCGGTGTCCAAGAAATCACCACCATTGAAACATCTTCGCACATCCCGTCAGGTGGGCTTCCACACATTGCATGCAATGTTCAGGGTCTGCAGGTGCTTGTTCACGCACATGTCCTTTCAGCCAATTCATCGATTGCCGTCCATATCACCCCTCAACCTCCGTACCGTGAGATTCGACTCCGTCCTGAAAAAGGTGTGAGACACCATTGTCCTCACAACGATTCAATCGCAAATTCAGCACCTGGCATGGTTGCAGTGCCAGAGCCTCCCATCAACTACCGAATCTTCAAAATGTCCAAATTTACTACCAGGATTGTATCAGAGCCCGTAGTGTTAGTAAGTCATCGATTTTTTTGGACTCCAAGATAAAACAAAACGGGGAGAAGAATCCAGAAATTCTGAGAAACCGAAAACGACTAAAACAAACGCTGCGTTTTTCTTGGTCGGTTCTTTCATCAAACAAAGAAAGCTCCAAGGAGCCTGATTTTTTCACAACAAAAATGTATGTTGCAAAAAAAAATACACCTACACCCCTGAAAATTAAGACGGAACCTAAAAATCACCCAATTGAAAAGGAAAATAATCTTCCAAACCTGCATTTTCAGGTTCCATGTTAAATTTCAGGGGAGTATATAAAAAAGAGTCTTCCAGAATCAAAGTATCTCAAATTCTTCCCCGCCAAAGAAATTAGTGAAATACTGTATGATGGTTCAGAAATCCCAAACAACCACTTGCGGTGGTGTATAAAACCCTGTAGAATAGTGGGATATTTACTATTTGCCATATCAACTGGTGAACGCCGGATTTCTTCCATCAACAGTATGATGGGAACAAACAACACACAAAAAAAAAAACACATCCCTTGAAGGCCTGGCAAGTGATATTCTCAGCCAGGTGTGCGCCTCCAGGTATCAACCATGTGAGTTCATATCCCACAAACTGAGAGGGGAAAATAGTTCGTTTCAGGAAGGGTTTTTTGTGCTTGTCCATTCAATGGCAAAAATACATCTTTTCTGTTGGATGCTCTTTTAATAAAATTTCAATTCTGAATGACTTGGGATCAGTTTTCTTGTTGTGGTCCGGGGAACCGGTTTGGTCCCTTCAAAAGACAAGCCAACATGTCAAAACAGATCACATGTGTCAGGGTATCACCAGCCTAAGTGCATGCATCCATTGGCATGGATCTGGTTATCGCTCAGATCCACTGCCTGACGCCCAAGGTCAACCCAGGTGGTGCCCTTCAAAAAGCTGTAAGATTTCCAGGATGTCTTGGAAAAAATCCTCCAATACTTAAGGAATCTATGGCAAACTACACAGCATGTATCTCCAAAACACTGGCACGGGGCAGAAGATGTGGAATGATCAAATCCAACATCTACTGATGAAAACATCTCCATGTCGGAAGCTCGCACCTGCAGGCAGTAGTCTGGATCCAATAATGATGCCAGACGTCGAGCACCCCGGTCACCAATCTTGTTGTGACCTCATCTACTCCAAAAAAACTCTGCAAGTTTGGCTGTTTGAAGTTTCCCCACATCTCTTTTCTATTGAAGTAACCCCTTATGACTTGAGAGATCACAAGCACTCAAAAATCTTCATCTTCCAACCATCAAAAATGAAACTGTCAAAGTCATCCTCTGCATGTTTTCAACACTCCCCCCCAAAAAAAAGCCTAGTTGGTGGTTGAACCAACCCCTTTGAAAAATATGCTCGTCAAATTGGATCATTTCCCCAGGGGTGAAAATAAAGAATGTGTTCAACACCCCCCCCCAAAAAAAAAACATGATCTGAGATGTACTGCTCAGATCCAGGTGTGTCAACATATGCCCATAGGAGAGACCTCCCATCAGCACCTGGTGAGTGGAGGCGAGATTCACATGCTCCAAAATGTGCGAAAAGTTGACTGAAAGCTCGAGAATCTGCACAGTTTTTTTTACAGAAAATGGATCCAAATCCAGTTGATGAAGAAACATGTTTTTTGCAATGAGATGAAATGTTCAAATCAAAGAAAAATGATGATAATTAGGACCCTGAAGTGGAGTATAGCAGCAGAATCCCTGTGGCCAAGCTGTCTCCCTGGCAGTTTTTCGTAGCCCACGACCTTCACCAATTCATCATCTATCATGTTGCACCTTAAGGATTTCAACACTGGGAAGATTGCTCTCACCATATTGTGGTTATATATGGGGGGTTTCCTAAAATGGTGGTCCCCAAGAACCATGGATTTTCCTACTCAAAATGATCATTTTGGGGTGTTTTGCGGGTACGACCATTTAAGGAAACACCCATATACTTGTACAAAGTCTTTCAACCGGATACCCTTCACAAAACACAAATGTCTACAACTATATGTTCGCTACTGTTTTAGCATTCTTGGTTTCTTGGGCATGGAAAAACACTACCGGTCCAAGGCTGGAAGATTTCTATTAAAAGCTATCTGGTACCTAAGCAGATCACTTTATCCACATCTCAGGTTTTTGGCTGCCAAGCAAAAATCATTTTGATTGAACATTAATAATGGAAATGTCACATGTCCTAAAATTGCTGGACTTTGACCCCATGAAATGGTCGATTTCAAGAATCAAATTATACATATAACATGTGTATATAGATATCCAAATAAAAGAAAGTGCAGAAACACACTCCATGTTGGCCAAACAAAAACACAAAAACAACAGATCATCCTGAGCTTTCCCGACGGCAAGGACAATGAAACCAAGGTTTGTGACACGCGGATATCACGCGCCAAGTACTGAGCCTTGGGCCAACAAGTTGTACCTTTCCAAACCTTCAACTTTTTTGGGGGAAACAAAAGGAGTGTTGAAACATTTTTGTTTATGTCTATTTCATTTCAAGTGATTTTTACGAACAAGAAATTATAAATTGAAAAGTTCATTGAATCTTTGATTTACATGAATTTTATACCAGTATTGAAATGTTGCTTCTTTGACATGCTTTGTAGATTGCCTGTGTCCTTCATCAAAGAGCTCCCAAGAAATTGGCCTCCGGACGTCTGAGATCTTCATGCCAAACATGGCGCGTTCATAGTCCATGCCCAAACGTTTGTTGCCGTAGGTGATTGCAAAGGTGCACCTGTTGTGCCGGGGAGTTGTTTTGGGATCATATCATGATGTTATCAATATCAACCAAATATGTTCTAAGGTCTTTCAAGCTATAACATGTAAGATTTGGACCCTCAAAAATACACTATTTATAATCATCTCCCCAGGAGGGATCCGAAAGAAACATCAACTAAAGCATCACCTATGAGTAAGAGAAATCATCCATCCATGTTGATACTTCCGTCATGTTTATCATAGGTTCAGATCAGGTTTCCCGACAAGGCAGGAAGGGCATCAAAGATGAAGCTCAAATCCTCCAGTTGCAGCAGGAATGGATGGGAATGGGATCTAATGATCCAGTTGCTGCGTATCTGTGAATTTTTGGTAGCTTGCAGTGGTTGAAATCACTTAATAAAAAACCCTTCAGAAACAACACGAAAACCAAAGATTTTCAGTCCAAAGAACTGATTGACCATTGGTTGACCGGGAAACCCTGCAGAAGTTGAAAAAAGTTTCCAGCCCTTGGAGAAATGACATTATTCGACAAATAAAGTTTAGCTTTCAAGCACATTTTATCTTGCAAAACTCCAACCAACAAAACAAACAAAAACATGAAATTTCTGGATTTGATGCGTTTGAAATATACTGTATTCCAAAAAAACACACCCTTGATATGAAACCACCTCACTCGCGGTTTTCCCAGATTGAGGTGCCAAACCAAATGTGATGGGAACTGAGTGATGTGCAGTTGATAAATGTACAACCTTCCAAGCAGCAGTTCGTGTGGAGGTTTGAGATTTGTTTTAGAATTTCTAGGCCTTAACCACCTTCATACATGACAGATTTCAATGGAAAAAACATGGTACAAGGAGACATGTCTAGAGTCGATATAGATGCAACTCAACTGCCACTTCACAATGAAGCTATTTCATTCAGGGTATCTGAATCAACCATCAACATCAGCCGTGACTTCAAAGTATCTGAATCTCTGTGAGTGATTTGGATCATATATGATCATATCATTTCCAATTTCGAATAAAATTTAGACCAACAAATCTCCCACCATCAAACAGTCACCCTTCCCTCACTTATCCCCAGGCCCCAAAACAAAATTCTCGTAGCAACCTGGAGGCCATGACTTGCTGTTTCAACGCTTCCAGCTCGGGATTTCCATACCTTGGCAGCATCAACCAACGTAACCAACGGCTGCCCCGGTTGGAGGTCCAGGTTGGTTGGTTGGTTGGTTGGTCAAACCTCCAAGGCATCCGGGCTCTACGGTGATGGGAACCCGTTCCAGCGCCTCTTGCAACTCCAACCTGGGGAGTTGAGAGAAATGATACTTGGGAAATCAGGTATCCGTTTGTTTTAGATGTACCTTTGTTAGTATCTATATACGTATATAATGTATATATATATATGTAAATATATATATATACGTATATATGTGTGTAAATATATGATAGCCTGCATTTATACATACACTCTGTAGATTTATGTATTTTTGCATATTTATACAGTATTGTGTGGTAGAAATAACAATTAAAGATATAATGATATGTAGATACAGTAGAAAGAACTAACCATACTAACTTCAAGATTTCATGTCTTGGCAATCTTATGTCAAATTTTGAGCAGCTTCCAATTTAAAAAAACTGCAAAACTTACCCCTTCAAAAAACCTGGTGCAACTCAACACAACTAAGGATTTCAACTCCAGGTATGTCTGCTTCCACGACAACCCATGCCTTAGCCAAAGCACGCAAGGATGGGTCCACCCCCGAGACTCAGAAAGGAATCGTTTTGAGGTGGAAGATCGCGGTTTCTAAAGACTACACTTCTGTAGTCATGGAATACCTTTTTTGCACATAGTCTGTGGGTCTTTTTATCCAATTTTAACAGCGCTGCAACTAGGCTCCTGGACTTTTCCACTTGAGCATTCGGATGCTTTGCCTGACAAGCATTGAATCGGAAAGCTTTGACAACCTTTGAATAGCAGGTGGTTCAACCCGTTGGCAAATCAAACACAACATCAAGAGACATGGGAGAGCAGGATGATAGTCAATCTCTCATGCACTTCTCTCATCCGTTACAAGGTGCAGTTTTGCGACTCAAAAAATCACCCACAACTCGTCGCCTGTGTTCGCCTCTTCCAGTAGTTCTCGTCACTGATCCTGGGAGCAGGAAAGCATTGTATAGTGTGTGCATTTTGCCACTTGGAAGTACAAATGTGTGTGTATGATGTATATTTTTGCATATATTGTGAATATACTATGAATATAAATTATATATATATATATTACATGAACATATCATATATTCATACAATATCACAGCATATCGTATCATATTACATGAACATATCTATATACATACATATTCACATGTATATATATAGTTCTTGTTAATGCAAATTATGCATATTCAACACATTGCAGTATTCAAAGATGGAAATAGCATGGCTTACCAAATCCCTCGAAAGACCCAAAAATGGGGGGTGGGATTTGGTAAAACTTTTGCAGGGTCGTCTGTTCTTGTAAAACGCTGCAAAGCGAGACTTAAATTTGTCTCAAGGATTTGTAGAAACATTTTGACTTACATAAGTCAAATTCAAAGTATGTATGTAATTTTGCTGCATGGAAAGACGGGTGTCGGATGAAGCAGACCGGACCTGCACTTCCAAAATTGATTGAAGTTAATCAGAATCATCTCTTGATTTCACTGTCAACAGGACTTCGGATGGGACCGAAGATGATCAGCCTGGAAATTTTGGCAGCACTGAAAACGTAAGGATTTCCCATGCCCAAAATGGAGCCACGTTGACCTGAAAAGGTCAGATCTGCTGAAACAATGATCCCTTCCCTCGGTCCTAAGAGCAGCCTCTGATAGGGGCATGTCTAAATCCAGCATGGCATAAATGTCCTGACGGGAACTTCTCGGGATACACAAGAAAAAACAATCATGGGACCCTTGATTTTTCACAGTCTTTAAAATCACTTCTATGTACACTCTCAAAAAACGCATCTTGGCTGTGCAAAAGCTTCCTCCAGCTGTTTTCTCCCCAGCTTCGTAGTGAGGTTGTCATATTCTTGGTGGCCAAAAAAGGTTTCGGCAAAGACAGGGGGGGGGGCATTTTTCTGTCTTTTCCTGTGAGATTGGACCTTTCTGAAATTTGTAACATACGCATTTTTGTTGTAATCTTGCAGCATGTTTTGAACAAAACATCTCCGAAACCATGGTAGATCTACAAAAATTCACATCTGCCAAGACCTTTAATTTCTGTACATTAATGTCACGAGACTTCAAATAGAAAAAATTGAAAAGTTGGCATCATCCTTTTCTGTCCCAACTCCAAAAAAAAATCTTCAGGCAAAATGTCCATCCAACTTCTCCAAATCGAACCAAAGCCATGCCCCCAAACTTGGATCCCCCCAAAAACCCCAACCGGCTTCTTCAGGCCCCCAAGAAACGTAGGAAATTCTCTGCAATGCGCTGCAAGCAGATTTGGACCAAACTTCGAGGCCGTACTTTCACCTGGGCATCAACGATCATTGGGTTTGAATTGGGCTTCAACATTGGGGAAAAAAAGTTCATGAACAACAATACAGTAATTGCTTCTGATCGTTTCATTGGGCATCAAAAAAAAAAATTACCCACCTGAAGTTGAACAGTTCGCCCCTGAAAAGTTACCTTCCCAAAAGGAAAGGATCGTCTTCCAAGCATCATTGCTCGATATTTTTCCGGGGGGCTATGTTCAAACTTCAGGGATCATTGGGCATCAATTAGAAATTCCATCGACTTTTTCTCCCCTTTGCAGCATTTTGCACCCCTCCAGGTTGTGCCACACTTTGGCGTTTTGCCCCCAAAAAATTGGGCCACCTTCTCCAGCGCCCGGAAGCGAATATGTTTGGGTTTCAGCATCCTTGGGCAAAATGGAAGGACACTTGGTGCTATCTACTTGGACCCTCTTGGTCCTGGATGGTAGGTATATCATATTATATCATCAAATCAATTCCACCCATGCTTTCTTAATCAACTAATCAACTTCCAAACAGGTTTGATGTTGATGTCACTTCAAAACATACACCCAGTGAATTTGCCAGAGTGACATGATCATGAGTAAGAATGTCCCTTGTGGCCATGTCGTGCACTTTCAGGCTTTTAGTTGCTAACTTTTGAAACAATGTCCAATTTCAAAATTCAGCGTCCGAAAATTTATGGATTTCCTGAGACTAGAATGCAAAAGGTCAAGAAGTTGCAAGAATGAAAAGAAATAAAGCGGAGCTACCCTTATACCGTTTGGTCTAGTAAAACATCTAGCATTCTCCAAAAAACTCTCTCCCACCCCCAAACCAGCTTGTACCTTGCGACCAGCCGATTGGCTAGGTCAACAGGACACTTCAGAAACCCTCCCTCCGTTTGAACCAAAGTCCAAAAGCAGGAAAATGAGGAGCTATATACACAAAATTCCAACTCTTCACTCTTCAAGACTTCAAAACAACAGTGACCCAAATTGGCACTCTTTGCCTGATCATCTATTTCCTGAGGTGAACAGTAGTCAAGCAAAGTGATCGTGTCCGTGACCATTCTGTTGGTGGGAGTTTGTTCACGACACTTTACAAAAGAAATGTACGAATTATAAATGCGGCAAAAAACCGGGAAAAATCAGAAAAAGATCGCATTATATCACCTTCCTGCAGCAGCTCACCTGTAGCTTTTTCTGCTGAACATTCTCAGGTCTTCAATTGCGCAGATGGGAGCCATGCAGTTCAACTGCACCGCAAATCAATTTGGTCATGTGTCACATTTCACGGTTAACTAAATTCCTCTTACATTCCTCTCCATCTTCGTTTAAGTTCCTCAAAAAAGAAAGGTTAAAAAAAAAGCATCAAATGCACAACAAATTGAGGTCAGATGGTTGTGATCACTTTGACCAGATCTATTTGGGCAAATTCTCCATGAGTGGATGATAGGTCGGTAGATCTGACAGCGCTGTCGTCTCTGGCTCTTTGTTGATCCTGGAAAGCGTGGCAGTGATCCTTTCAAGAATCTGGGTGAAGATAATCACTTTCTTAGCTCCAAACTCCTAGCATGTCATACAATTTTCATATTTGTACAATGTCATCAATTTGAAAAAATGTAAAATCTAAAAATAAATAGAGTAGAGCTTCCCTTCTTGCAGTTCAATCACTTGAGGTCGCAACAATTCAATAGTAAAAAACCCGGAAAGAAATGCAAACGCCACCTGAACTTGCCCCACTTCTGCTTCTCAGCAAGATGTCGCTTCTTGCCAGCACGTGCTTGTCGTTCATCCCAGGCATAGATTAACATCCGTCCTCGTCCCAAGATTGCATGTGGTCACTTGAGTCTCTATATGTAACAAGTTTGAACAAATGGCAGTGCGTTTAACACATGGTCACAACAAAAAGCATGTGATTCCTTAGACGTCTTGCAAGCCCAAGAAACGGTAACGCTCCGCTGAAATCTCACGTGTTTGTCTCCGGGTGATGTGGTATGGTCCAGGGAAGATGTAGGGAGGAAGCTTTGCCTGGAAGTCCAACTCAGATCAACACAGTTTCCTTTAAAATCCAAAGGTTTCTTGAAAGGAATCATTCTGATACCCTCTGGTAATCCTTCAACAAAAATCGGAAATGCAACAAAATTCAGAAATTCTCAGAAATCTTCCAGTTTCCACATCTAGATTGTTTTACCCCGGAGTTTTTTACAAAACCTTTTTCACCAGAAACGGCTTCAACGAAGCCGAATCCAAACCCCCGTCAACTCATGGAATTTGAAGTTATGGGAAACCCACGGACTCGTACTGAAAATCCATAGGAAAATCCTGGTAGCCTTTTCAACACGGATGGGGGGGTAAAAGATCAACTTCAATGGAAGCTTAACCAACTTAATTGACGGGTAAACACATCTCTTGCGGTTTCGAAAAGGTGTGGCCTCTTGTTTTGTGATTACTGTCAATGCAAATGATGAAAATTATGGTTAAAATGGCAATCAGGTGAAAAATATTGTCAAAACACTATGACTAAATCAAATATAATGACATAACAATATAATGACATAACAAAACCATGCTAAAACAAAAGATACAGAGAAACCACATTTTTTTTAAGAAATTTGAAATAAAGACAGTACTTCAGTACTACTTATGTTTCAAACAAAAAAGAGTCTGTGATTGATTTTGCAGTCTTAAAAAAAACGGAAGAAAAAAACATAAGAAACCCAACTCTGACAGGAAACCTCAGCACGTTGCATCTGGTAGCGCCGACGCACGTTGGCCAGCTCGCGGCGGATCTTAGGTTCTAAGGACCTTGGTTTGGAAAACCCGAAGATTCGGGAACCCTAAAGTCTTTCATGATGAAAATTAAGGAAATCTCAAAGGCCGAGGAAAAGCAGTGTTTAAGACATTTTGGAAACTTGAGATGATGATGATGATGATGATGATGATGATGACGACGATGATGATGATGACGATGATGCCGACGATGCGCGCCAGTTGTAGCAGTTTGAAGCAGACTTGGCCCATAATGATCAGCAAATTTATATCTTTTTCCCAGGAAACATCATCTTTCTTCATGAGTGTTGAAGCAAAGAACACCTGCAAACATTGGCCCGACTGGCTAAATCCTCGTGTTGAGATCCCGGACATGATACCTGGAAGTTGAGGCGTGTGAAATTTCCACCGCAGGCGTTTGCCCCAAGAATACTTGCCACCTCAAACCCAAGCCAAAGGCTGGGGAGGAAAGATATAAAACACTAAAAAGTCAAGGATGAGAAGGACAACGTGACAACATTCAAATGACATGTGAGGCATCTCAGGTTCTTGACGCACAAAGTAATGCCAGCAGTAACCTCAGATTCCAGGAAAGGAAACCACTCCAAAAACATCACGGCCTTTGGCTGAAATGAGGCTCTTTAGGTTCCCCCACGGTAGTTACGTGTCCATGGGCGTTTGTCGACATTTGGTGTCCTTTCCCGTGGGCTGTAGCACCTTTTTTTTATATACCAGAACTCCACTTAAGCAACATGTTCACCCGTGTTTTTTTTCAAATAGCTGTCATGAAACCACTCAAGTGCCAAAAATCTTCGGACATTTCACCATTGGTTTCATACATTTCTGAGATTTTAGAACTTCATCCTTGACATCTCAGGTTTTGAGTTTGGCCCCCCAAAAAAAAATCTCCTGGGTTGCAATGGTTGAATCACACGCACACCCATGATTCGGGGCCTCAGCAAAACCGAGGGTAGTGAATGCAACCAACAACAAAAAATGACGAGCACGCTACTTACTCCCGGAAAATTAAGATGGAACGTGAAAATGGACCCCTACAAAAAGGAAATGCCTTTTGGAAATCATCATTTTCCAGTTCCATGTTCATTTTCGGGGGCGTATCCCAATTTTGCAGGCTGGTGTACTGCAAATCACCGCCCAAAATAACTATTTTGGAAGCAAAAACTTGTTACTAAGGAACATGGTTGGAATATCCCTGAGGCTTGTAGTGAATCCCATTATTTGCAACATCTGTTTGTACATTCCATGTGACTGTTTAGGATTTCTGAACCATCAACAGTATGACCCATCATTCATCATCATTCCATTCTCACCAGTTTATGACTAGCAACACTTTCCTGTCGATAAAGTCGCACATTGAGCTTTGAACGAGTATTTGGGAACCAGCTGCTCGACGCCAACACCATCATAAGTATTCTTCAAGACCTTGGGAAATGACCAGTAGTAATGGAATTTTACCCTGAAAGCGAGCGGCACCAAGGTCAATACAAACCTCTAGTTCCAACAACTCGATCCAAAATCATCAACGACAATTGTAGTTTTCCAGAAGCGTCCATCAGTTGTCTGATTTTGTACTTTGACGCGGGGTGTCAAAACAGATAGAACACTTGAACAATCTTGAGCATCTGTACAATTTTCATCTGCACTCTTCAAGGATCACACAAAGCTTGAATTGAGGTATTTGTTGTTCACCTTCACACAGAAGCCTCGAAAGGGTCAGCATGGGTTAAGCCGTTAAGCGTTTCAGGTAAAACTTGAATGATTTCACCTTTGCGCATCCGTGATAATCTTCAACCTTCGGCTATGACCGAAGCCCACAAGTTTTGTTAGATATCAGCATATCAAAGGATTGATGTCATACGTAAGGAAAGTGAAAGTCACAGTATTTTGTCAAGTGGGTGTCAGTAACAAAGTACTTCGGTACACTGATGTCAGTTCTGCAGGATTGTGCTAGATCGATGTCCAAAATGTAATCTAGGTATGTTCGGATCTTGAATGTCAGGTGTATTCCAGAGTGTTTGTGAGTCATCACATTGTATCTCATGCAGGCGGATGTCAATTCCATGTCAAATGCTTCGGCCATAACGTGTCCGTGGGATCGACAAATGATTTCGCGAATGTATATTATACCATTGTTACAGTACTTGTTACTGATATGTACGAAAATCAGGACTTTTTGGGTTGCTTTTCTTTCGCTAGATTCATGAAAGCGTTATGTCAAATATCACATCATGCCAATCTGGCTTAGCTTGATCTAATTTGTGATGTCACACAGGTGTGAGCTTTTGGCGGCAAATGTTGACTTGTTTCACAGTGCTGTCTTATGTCTTTAAGAGGTTTGTCAATTCTTCGTCGGTTGTGTGTGAAATCTATGTCATACTCACGACTCGTAGCTCTCCTTTCACATTGGGCAATTGTCGTCAGATTTTCTGTCAGATTGATTTCAAGAAAAAAATGTCAGTCCAACATTCAGTAGTGCCAGTGTTTTGTCCATTCCCAGTCAATCAAATGTATGTCATTGTAGAAGCAGCTCAGTTTTTTCATGTCAATGTATAGTGTTTACCTTTCTCCAAGTCAAGGGCGCCCTCGTTCAAATTCAACCCATCGCCTTGAAAAACTGCAAAGGTCTGCTGACTACCTTGGACTGTGAAACACTCGCCAACCAACTAACGTTGCACAACCGAAACATCCATCTTTTTCCAGAGAAAATATGTAATGTGTATCTAGATAAATATAAAATTAGAGCGACATATACATATACGTATACATCTCTCTCCCTCTCCAGTGGGTGTGGTTTTTAGTAAACCCCTTGAGGAACCCAACGACTCAACTCGTACTTCACTTCAACCAGATCTCCTGGCCTCAAAGGGTTTTCAGGGTTTCAGCTCACAGAAAACCGAAACCTCTCGTCGCACCTAACGGTGGGCATTGTGAAGGACCTTTGCTGCTTCATCCTCTCCGCCTCCTGAGATGTTGGGGTAAATAAAAAATGGTTGGAACAAAAGTGCTGGCCTTGGGGGGAAAGAAACTCATGCAGACCCAGAAGTTTTTTTTTGAACTTACCTCTGAGATTCTCAACATGGTCGGGTCTGGAGTCTATTTTTCAACAAACTTTGATGCCAACATCCCTCTGAAGGTGACCCTCTCACCAACCTCTGAAGGTGACCCTCTGACTACTGAACACCTTCTTGGACTATTTCAGATGTTCCGATTCTCAACTCCCTGTATCACCCACACAACCCGTCCTGTAAGTGTAACTGGTGCATCAAATCACGACATCTTTGTGGCGTCATGGGATTGCCTACCTGTCATTTCTTGTGAGTCAACGACATTCAAGCCCTTCCAAAAGACTTGGATTGATTAAATCTTGCTTGTACAAAACTGATTTTGTCCTATACCATATCTTCCAACAAAGTCAGACAGGTCTTTTTCAGTAGAAAATCGTCCGTTTTCGATAGACAAGAAGTATTTCTTTCATCCACTTCAGAAAATTTAGATGCACGGTGATGAGAACCCCCAACACCCTCAGTGCCCAGTTCAATACCTGATCCATGGGTGGCCATTGCCTGGCTGACTGTGTTTTTTTTTGTCGTAGCCGAAAGGGGAAGGTCATGCAAGATGTCACAAATATCACCGTAAGTTTATATATGTATCATTCTTATAAGAATATTATGAGCAATGATTCCAGGTATGTCAACATGATATGAGACTACTTGGTGTCTTTTGGTTGAATGATATTTTGGATAAAAGGATTCTACCAGATCTCAGAAAAAAACTCTCTCCTTTTATTTCTGTTTCAAGAAGGATTTGAACTTAGCCTTTTTTTAAACCATCCATCCCTTCAAGCTTTCATGTCCTTCCAAAGCCTCCTCCCCCCGCTGGACTCGAGTGGTTTTTGGAAGGTGGGACCCAGCCAGCCTTCCCGCTGGACTCTCCACGGTAAAAACCTCTCCCGTTTGTTGCAGCTCTTCGTAAGAGATGGGTACCCCTCCCTGAAACTAACAGTTCGCACCTGAAAAAATGACAGCCCCCAAAAGGAAACTCATCTGAACCAACCCCCGGGGTTTCAGGTGCGATTTGTTAGTTTCAGGGTAGTTGATGCATAAAGAAAGAGATTTCGATGTCCAGTTTTTGATACTGACAACAATCCAACCCTGAAATCAATGAACAAATGTACCAATAGCTTGCAGGAATTTTGTTGAGCACAACCACCAAAGATAACGAGTGACTTGAGAAAAACAAAAAAAAGACAAGCTTCACCAGATGTTCTACACAAATGCCAACTGTACATCAAAGCCGCCCAAATCACACAGTGGAACGAGTCAAAAGAGAGCCAAGGTAAATCAACCCCAAAGGTCATCATTCGACATATCCAGCCGATGGGTATTTATCTCAACCGGAGAAGCTAGCAGTTTGACCATGGTTTTTGGATGATTGTCACACCCAGTTTTGAAATGCTCAAAGATTTGTGTGGCGTTCAAAATATTGCATTTCATGGCTCAATGGACCCTTTTCCACGAAACCATGATAAAGGGAAAACCAACCCTTGCACGAAAAGGGGTTGTGCGTAGGCACGAGATCTTCACCATTCAGAACCATTCAAACAAATGGTGAGTTTCTGCATGTACGCATATTTTAGAAATATATATATATACCGTATATATATATATATATGTTTGATACATTATGATGCCATATATATAGACAGCTTAAACTCACCAACACCAGCACAGTCCCCCAATAGCACTAATCCACAAAGCTACACTATGCCACTGTCAAAGGTCGCTACCTGAAAAATGATCATCCCCTCTTTCATTCTGGAGTTCTTAAATTTGAAATAGTTAATTGTAGGTATGTAGGTATGTTATAACCCCATTTACATACAAAAACTTCTAGCTATCCTACATATATAAACTTCCCTAGATCGGTTTTTGTTGATTTTCCACTGAAATTTTCCCTGTTGCGAAAGGGAGGGCCTTTTCCTGCGCCCGTGAAGGTCGAGCACGTTCACGCCTTGAAGCAACTTGATTGTTCAGCTCCACCAGTGGACTACAAAACGTCGCTAAAGGCTTGACCAAGATCTTCGTTTCATCATGCAATCAATTTAAAAAAAAATATCCAAATATCCTGTTGGTATATGCTATTCATGATTGTTTTGAGTCGAATATTGTTTTCTCATGAACTTCTACGGAAAGTACTGGAACTAAAAAGGCCATCTTAGATTTCAACATTTCATCAAAGACATCCTGTCAGCTTCATTTTTCCAGATCAATTTGCGACAGGAATCAACCCTGGTGGTCCAACTTGGCACGTCCCATTCTGCTTGGTGCTTTTGGAAGTTTCCCCCTATGTATCTCCAGAAACAGCAGAGAAACCCTGACAATGTTTTCCAAATTTGGGTCGTTGCCAGTCCCAACTTCACCAGGACACAACCATCTTCGAACCAACGCAGCACAGCCAAAGGGTGACCTTCCACCGTTTCACCCAGTCTTCTGGTAAAGTAACAAACTAACCTGAATTAAGATAGAAATAGGCTAATTCAAACAGACCATGAAAAATATGGATGTAGTGTGTAGATATGTACATATAGTTATTCAAA
Organism: Breviolum minutum Mf 1.05b.01; assembly: GCA_000507305.1. Taxonomy (NCBI): domain Eukaryota; class Dinophyceae; order Suessiales; family Symbiodiniaceae; genus Breviolum; species Breviolum minutum. Next base: position 32,770 of record DF242521.1, read on the forward strand.
TGAATACATATAATATGCACGTACATATATATATATACATACACATGCACGATATGCGTAAAATACCAAAAGTATGACTTCAAAAAGCTTTTTAAATCAATGTAACTTATTTGTCATACCTCGTTACCTCACGCAGAACCTAAGTTGTCCTTTACAACTTGCAAGTATGGCAACTTAATTCTCAGAGAACTTTTACGATCGATATCATATCTCAGAGAACCTTTAGAACTGCGGTGACTCAAAATTAACCTCCAGAAATCATGCAATTCGACGTATACCTTTTCAAACTCATAGCATGATATAATAGCTTCTTTATTTTGGGTACTTTGAAAACACAAATTACATGAAATGGCTAATCTATCACGTATAAGATATAAACTTCAAATGACACATGTGCTGCAACACGTACAGAACTGGTTTAGCTTATACTACGAATTAACCCATTTAACCTCTACAATGTGCACAAAGACGCGCCTTATACTGTCTCAACCGTCAACCTATGTGCACCTTCCTTTAATTTCCGACGTTTATATTCATTCCCCTGTTTTCCTTGTTGCGCCAGAGGCAAGCTGCTATTCGTATCTAGATATACTGTCTTGTACATTGTTGCTTTCTTTTGTGCATCGTTGTTTGCCTTTGCGATAACAATATACCTAGCGTATTGATGAAAGTGTGTATCTACACAAAACTGAGATATATATCTAGATATTAAGTTGCATGAGGTAGATGAGTTGTAAACGTTTTGTAAGTTAGGTAGGTAATGTAGATTGATGACATGGCGTCAGTGATATAAGTTGTACAAGTGGTAAAAGCGATACACCTTATGTTTATATGCTAAAAATGTTCTACAGGTTAGCATATTTAGGGCTACTTATATAAATGCATTTAGGTTAAACAAACACTTAACAAAACGTATGAATAATATGTTTGAAAAAGTCCTTTCCCTTTAAGCTACTTGAATCAGAAATGCTGGATGTTTTTAGAAAATATATATAAGGTTGTAAAAAGTTTTAGCCTTGTACGAAGTTGGATGTCTCATAAGCCATGTAACTTACACATGCTGTACGTCTTACAGAAGTTCGTAGTTATGCACGATAAATAGATAATGTTTATCTAAAGAAGTGAGCTCTACACAACAAGTTATACAATTTATCTGTACAGGTGATCTAGGTGGTTTCTAAAGTCTGTGCATATGCCTCAGAATTTGGGCTCTAGGGGTGTCTTAAAAGTCATTTTGTTGGAAGTCTTTGTTGAACTCCTCATCCACCCCAAGGTTTTCACCGAACCTTGAAAGCTGCTGGGGAACCCAGCCTCAGGCGATTTTTTGGGTGGGATCCTGAACTATAAAATAGTTTACCTTGGAATAAGGGTGATGACATGATGATTTCAAAAAAACAATGAATGCTTGACGATGGACGATTGATGAATCAAGATTGATGATGTGATGATGGATGATGGATGCATGATGGGTGATGGATGATGGATGATGGTGATGGTTGCGATGGGAATGATGATCATGATTAAAATGATGATGATCGTGAAAATAGTAAATGATCACAATGATAATGAATATGAATGGAATATGAAACTTGCCACCTGCTTTTAGCACGATTCATTGTTATGCAAGCTCCAAGCATTGAAGTTCTTACATGATTGGGTCCATGTCTATAGCCTTCACCACTTACCCCCCCTTCTAAAAGTGGAATCCTACATGATGAATAGGAGAGCCCCCTTGCCTCAAAGGACGGGCCTAGTGGTCATTTATCACCATTCCCCTAAGCCTAGTGGTTTACTTACCATGAATCTAAAGGTCGGAAACGTGCCCTCAACTTCGGAATGGGTGTCTGGACGCTGAAGGTTTGGAAGGGAAAGCGCCATGGTTTCCCTCCAAGGCTCTAAGGATTGGTTTCTTTGACAATGAATCCTCTTAAGAATATTTCCCCTCAGTTTCATCAAAAATGAAGACATGATCTTTTAGTTTAGCAGATATGATATTTTCGGAAAGCAATGATTGTTGACCAGGGGATCTGTAGAAGACAGGAAATCACTCGCAACATCATGTTGGACAACCTATCTCTGCATACATCGGCACGTTGATTCGCAAGCTCTTTGAGCCAAAAGGCAGGTGTCACCGATCCCAGGACATAAGGCATGCAAGAACTCATCAATTTCTGCGTCCGTGTTGCAGTCGAAATAGCATCGTAAAACTTCAAAAAATGGCACACTTTCCTAAGGCCCGCTGTTTCCGTTTTATTTCTCGAAAGGTTTCTGTGGCAGCACTTTGGCTAGCTGAGAATGGTTCATTTTCAACACTGGATGCATTACCATTACATTACATAGAGCTCACACCCAGCTCCAATATCAGCAAGTGGTTGGCACAACTTGTAATCCTTGAAATCCCAGCATGTTTTCATGTATATAAATCATGTGAGTTGTGTTCAAAATTGGCTCGTTTCACCTGTATAGGCCAATCTCTCCAATCATTCTGGATGGTTTTGGGAACCATGTTTCAAAGGAAGAAACACTAACCTGCACCATTCAACCGGCAAAAAAAAACACTCCCTCATGCTGAGCTTGGCTGCTAGTGAAGCTGAGGTGCTCTTCTGCATCGTTTGATTTCTGGGTTTGGTCTAAAGGACCAAACCCAGCAACAAATGACCCTTTCTGAAGCAATGCTGGTGATTTTGTGGTTTCTCCCCAAAGAATGAAGATTTCTGAAGGTGGGTATTTGATATTGTACCACCAAAAAGGAAAAGTTGGTTTTTCCAAAACATTACCCAAAAATGGATCCTTTCAAGTTGCTGCTTGGGAGCACTTTTTAGAGCCCAGGTGAGGAGATTCGAAGAAATCTCTAAGGGGTTGCTACTGTTGATGGTTGCAGAAATCCGGCGTTCACCAGTTGATATTGTAGATATCTCATTAATTACAGGGCTTGATACATACCAGGTGGTTATTTTCACGAATATGGTTTTTTTTCATTAGTTTTTGCCCCAGTTCGATTTGGGTCTTCCACTTTCAAGGTGGTGTGTTCTTCTCCAGCATTTCAACACATGGAAAGCTTCCAAACGTTGCGAAGCGAAGCCTGAAAATCATCTCACTGTGCTCGGCGACCTGTGGCTGCCGTGGGTAATGATTTGTGCGGCTTCAATCATGGGAGATGTTTTTTCCGGATGCCGAAAATTCCACAAAACATTCACAATCATCACGTTGAATCGAATCATATGTGATTCTTTGTACTAAACTCAAACTCTTTAGTTTGTGGTTTCCAAACAAACTTTGACGATTGATACTGGCAAATGCGATTTCAATGAAAATCTCGGTGGCAAGTGCCATTCTATACCTCCTGAGAGTGGCATGCTATACCTCCTGAGAGTGGAAACCAGATGGCGGCATGCAACTTGAGTGATCATCTTCATTCTACCATCCTGATTTTATTCTCAATTGCTTCTTCACCATGGGTAAATCCTGTAAACCTATCCACCTCCACCCCACCCCTTCCAGAAAATTGGGACTGATGTATGGAAAATGATAACACCATTCAAACCAAGGTACACTGAACGAAGAGTCGACCTCTTCGAGGGCCTCACTAAATTCGTGATATCGGGTCAAAAAGTGGTTTGGCATTGGAATCTTTCTTTCGGACATGTCTTTGAAAAAAACTGAAAATGAACGGCTGGAACTTAAAATCATCCCCAATTAAAAAAGAAATTCATCTTCCAAACCTCCATGAATTTGGGGTTCCAGCCGTTGCCTTTCCAAGGTGTTCAATTTCTAAGGTCGCCCACCGCCGGCCAGACTCGTCCAGGAAGCCAAAAACAATGGGCTGGGCAAATTATCAGATTTTGCTGCATGGATTCATTTCGGAACGGCACTCATCATATAAATATATATACGTATATATATATTTAGAAAATATGCAAATATACTATGACTATATATATATATAGACATGATGCCCCCCACAAAACCCACCATAACGCAGCTTTTACTGACATTAACAGGGCCTGGGATTTTGGGCTGTATTTCGAGCGGGTGATATGGAAGCAAATCAAGAAAAACAACTTTGGTGCCTCAAATACTTGAGATATTACTAAGAGACCTTAAGCCCGCCATGTTCAGAGATCCAAGATCTAAGATTCACACAGAATGTTAAAAAACTGTTAGAACAGACCTCCATGTTCTAAAATCCAAAATCTAAGATTCACACAGACTCTTGACAAAACTTAGAACATGGAGGCAAGCCATTTTCATTTACAAATGAAATTTCTCTACTCTACTTAAATTCTATCGTGTCAGAGAAGGTGTTGAAAGTTGATGCAGCGCAAGCCGTTTTCATTTACAAATGGAATATCTTTATTTAACTTTTCTCGCGCCAGACAAAGGTTAGGAAAGTTGATGCAGCGCAAGCCGTTTTCATCGATAAATGGACGGTCCCTACTTAGGGAGATTACTAACACTGGTTACTAACTACTTACTAAGTGGGATGATCCTCCAAGTATTCCATGGAACTTAGTAACAATTTGGTAAGATGGACTGTGACATCGTTAGGGGACTTCGAACCTGTTTAAAGGGGCGGTAGCCCAACTTACCAACTAGTTACTAAGGTCTTGCAGACATGTTGAGAAACACTGCGCCAGTGATCACAACCGGGACATTGAAAGCGGCCCTTTTTTGCCCGTGATATGCAAAAAAGCGATCACTTCTGCTGAAGTTCGCGACGCAACTGATGTCGCAACTCGCTATTCTCTGCCACTAAACCATCGGCCAAGCGACAAAGCTGCTCATTGCCCTCTTCGATGTCTTGCGCTGATCGCGAGCAGGAGCTCGCTACGCTCCGCCCGCAAAGCCCACCTCGTAGCTGACTTGCTTGAAGAGGAAGACAAAGCGGAGGAAGAAGAAGACGAATTGGACCGCGCGCTCTTCTTGCCTGTTGCCTTCGCAGCCGCCTTCGCAGCCACACAGGAAGACCGTGATGCCGAATCTGGGAACGCATCTGCTTTCTGATCTTCCAATGCCAGTAGCAGGACCTTCTGCTTTTCATCCTTGCGGTCTTCAATGGATAAGGGCATTGGTTTGAGAGACTTTCGCATGGGCTTCAGCATCATGGCTTGAAAGTCTTCGTGGGCACAGGCTATTCCAGTCACCGAGGGTGCCCAGATATAGGCGTCATTGGGTGTTGTTGACATCATCTTTCTTCTTCAGTGAAAGTCTTGATGGACGCACTTGGAGGCTGCCCTTCTCAAATGGCCGTGGGGATGTCGTCTGGGAAAGGCCGCGGACAAGCTTCTGGCGGGTGGTTTGGACTTCACATCCCACCAATCTTCTTTCGATTATTATGGTCGTTTTGCGCGTTCCAGTCTTGACCAGTTCTCCTATCAACCCCAAAAAAATCTATGCCTTCCATGATTGAAAAACATTAGTTAAACTAGGTCACTTCCCCAGGTGTGTGAAAGCAAAATGTTTGAAACCATCACCTAGTTATATTCAAGATTTTTCCATGTGTTGCATCACTCAGTGAGTGCAATGCTGAGCCAGCACCTTCGCAATAAGCAACTAGGTTGCTATAGAAGCACAACAGCAGAAAAAATGGAAAGATGCCAGGTGGAAGCTCTTTGTGGCTAAAACCAAAAAACGTTTTGTCTGCAAGTCGGCAAGCCCCAGTGGCTGACTTTGATTCACGCCTCATGGCTTTAGTAATCCAAGCCCTCAGTGGCTACTCAGCTTTCATTCCTTTTTGAGATCTGCAAGCCTTTGTGAATACTGACCTAGAAACTATTTGTTGGGTTGTTGATCGAAAACTGTCATGTATACCAGAATACAATGGTTTTATGGGATTGGTTTACTTCCAAATACAAGTTGTTTACAATCGCCTTCAAATATCTGATGCCCAGAGAAGGTAGCAGTTGGAATCCGTTTGATATCTTTCTTTTCTGTTGCTTCAGAGTCAAGAGGACAAGTGGTTTGAATGGAAAAACAAAAAACAAAGTGATACTATGCTAAAAAAAACTTCAGATGTCTAATCTAAAATACAAAGTCAATGATTCAAAGAATGTAAACGTGGTATACATCAACATTCCGACAAAATCATGGTGGCAAAAACGTTCATAAATGATAGCATGTGTTTAAGCAATATTTTGTATCATCTCAAAGCATCAGTCATTGGGACTTCAATTCAAGCCTCCAGATTAAGCAGCTAAATCTAGAAGCTATGTTTCTTGATTCCAGAATTTAGCTGATAAATCTAGGTATTTTTTCGTCAGTATAGATTTAATTAAAAATTTTCACGCCAACTCCTGAAATACGAATGTTGCATTGAAATAAGTAGATCCATTCAACACCCATTACACCCATGTCGATGGATAATGATAGTGCAGCAATCAAAGACGACGTGTCCAAAGATGAGGTGGACCAGACAGAGGTATTTGGAGCGGGGCTTGCATGGAGCCTTTTGGGTTGCAAGGACGCTGATGTGAAGGAAGAGCCTAGCGATGAGAACCTTTGCCATTGATTTGAAGACTGTTTTGAAAATTCCTTGGATATTTTTGATTATATGATTGCGACGTGCATTTGACCAACAAATGAGTCATGTTTTGGTTCAAACCTGGGATGTTCATAACATATTGCAATGCACTCAGGGAAACAGAGCCGCCTTCACCTACATCTCCTGCGGAAGGCCAGGTATTGGTTTGTTGGTTAGGGAGGAGGGCCTAGACTTGGAGGAGTTCGAGGAAGTCAAGGAAGAGTGTCCAGCTACAATGCAGCCTCTGAAGAAGGCCAAGGTCGAAGATAGAATGACAGAGGAGAAGAAGGAAGACAGATCCTGGGCTGAGGACTGGGCAAATGAGCTCACAGAGAAGATTCGGATAGAAAACGACGAAGCACAAGAAGAAAGGCAACAAGATTGGGAGAGCGGCGCAAAGCCCACAATGACGCAGGAGAGCGTCAAAAGGTTGGGCCATGGATGGGCCAATAAGATGTGTGCCTTCTTGGGAGCCTGGCAAGATCAGGATCCCAAAGTCCACCACACCAATCCAAGCCAAACCTCAGTGGAAAAAGTTGCAACCACCAACCACCCCGTTTACGTCGTCCAGGTTGTTTCCACCAAGGTTTTATAGGGAAAACAAAAAACGCCGACCTTTTTTTGGAAGGGTGCTACCAACAAATGGTGCCAGAATTTGAAATATTGAATGAAACTTCAAAGTACATAAGCAAACATTCAAATTCCAAAAGTATACTTTCAAAGTACAAAAGTACAATTTCAAAGTACAAGATTATACTTCAAAGTACAAAAGCAAACTTTCAAATGACAAAAGTATACTTTCAAAGTACACATGTATACCTTCAAAGTATGAGAATGTAATTTCAAAATTCAAAATACAAGAGCGTACTTTCGAGGTGCAGGAAGTATGTTTTCACAGAACACAACTACTTTCAAAGTGTCAGAACATATATATATATATATATTATCCCAAAAAGTGCGGTTAACACTTGGAGTCTAACGGTACTAGTAAAAGGCCGGGGTGGCAGATCGATGTGGCGGTGAGGTGGCGGACGGAATTCATCGCTATTTTCGTGGTTTCGTGCTTCCATGTTCGTTTTGTATGTGAATTTTCGTAGTTTCGGCTTGGCTCGGGTGGGCGTCGACGGGTTTTGCATGTGAATCTTCGTAGTTTCCGGCTCTTCAACTTCTTCGGTGTTCATGTTGCGTGGTAAGGCTCGTACTTTTCGGTGTTCTGCGATGCTCTTGAAAGGGTTAGAAACGGGTTTCGCGTGGTAATTCTCGTACTTTTTTGGCTCTGAAACTTCTGCGATGTTCATTTTTCGTGGTAATTCTCGTACTTTTCGGTGTTCTGGGATGCTCTTGAACGGAGTTTTTTCAAAATAAAACTCGTACTTTTTTGGCTTTTTTGGCGGGTCCAATTCTTCTATGTTTTTTTTTCGTGGTAATTCTCGTACCTTTTCGGTGTTCTACCGCATCCGGCCCAAGAGCTGATGTCGATTTTTCGTGGCAGTTCTCGTACTTTCGGTGTTCTGCAACATCCGGCCCAAGAACTTCTCTGTGTGATGTTCAGGAGATCATGAGATCTAGAGGTCAAGAGATCTAGAGTTCTAGAGTTCAGGAGATCTGAAGATGTAGAGATGTAGAGTTCCTGAGATCTAGAGGTCTAGAGGTCGAGATCTAGAGGTCAAGAGATCTAGAGTTCAGGAGATCTAGAGATCTAGGTTTCATGAGATCTAGACATCTAGAGGTCAAAAGATCTAGAGATATTGACATCTGGAGCTCTAGAGTTCAGGCGATGTACAGATCTAGAGTTCATGAGATGTAGAGGTCAAGAGATCTAGAGTTCTAGAGTTCAGTTCAGCTAGAGATCTAGAGTTCATGAGATCTAGAGGCCTAGAGGTCGAGATCTAGAGGTCTAGAGGTTAAGAGATCTAGAGATATAGAGGTCAAGAGATCTAGAGTTCTAGAGTTCAGGCGATGTACAGATCTAGAGTTCATAAGATCTAGAGGTCTAGAGGTCAAGAGAAGAGACCTAGAGTTCTAGAGTCCAGGAGATCTAGGACCGTGGCACCCCGCGGTGCATCCCCTCCATCCTTGGACCTAAGGAGGATGACCACGGGGCGCCACGGTCCAGCTTTCCTGGCGCAACAGCCTCCTTCCAAACGCAACCAAATCCTGACAGCAGGGCTTCCAACCATTCTACCCTCCCAATTCCCCAATTCCCATGTCCAAACATCATCTACATGATAATCTCTCAGTGAAACTGATTCTTTTGACTGTAAATTATCTAAAAGGCTTGTTGTGGGTTGCGGATTTTGCAAGTTTGGGGACCCACTAAATCTATAATTAGTAAGGATTGTATGCAATCCAGAACTCACAGCAAGCCTTTCATGAGTCATAGCCATGCATCTGCCTCATGTACTTCTCTCTCATCTGT
>DF242521.1:42314-54792 GCA_000507305.1 Breviolum minutum Mf 1.05b.01
TGTCAATTTATTCTAATTGGTGTAATCCCGGTGACTTAAAATATTCAAATAAAAATTGAATTTATTTTCATCTGTATTTTATTTTTTTTTGTATTGTTGCTTTGTATTGTTCATCATCACGTAAGTTTATCTTTTCTTTTTAAACATCCTACGTTTATTCTTCAATCATCTTTCAGATTAATCCTCCAAACCCTTGATTTTTTACAACCCACAACAAGCCCCTCTCTAAATTATTTGTTTTAAACAACGATACAAGGCTACCTTCATCCCATCACCTGCACCAACACTCCATTTTTCGCCTGTGCTGCACCAGCCTCAAGTTTTCCAAATGAGAAGATTGGATTCGTTTGGATTTCCCTGACCCATAGGATCAATGTATGGTAGATTTATCTATACATTTAGTTGATTATTATGGTAAATGTAGGTAAATCTAGCAAGTCTACCATGCATTGATCCTTTGGGTTAAGGAAACGACATGATTCAACTATGATTATGTCATCTAGGCCATCCACTGCCATCAGCTTCTCCACAATCTGCGAATCAAGATGATGCAATTCACACACACACACACAAGAAATGTCACACACACACACACACACACACACGCAAGTAACAAGTCGGGATCCGTTGAACTAACGCATCTTATATACCTCAACCTTTAACTTCCACAGCGAATCTTCACAGACCTCATTGTGGTTCAAGTCTTTGGCATAGGACAGTGCGCTCTTGCCCTGGCCAGGTTGTGGATTCATGTCTCTTTAACCAAACTTCAAATGGATGCAGGTGGTGGGTTCAAAGTCTTTATTTTTCCATCAAAATGATGGTGAAACTCAATCACTGTGGTTCATACACCAACCAAAAATTGATTTTTACAAAAACAAACTGTGGAAGACCGACGTGGAACCGAGGAGGAACCAGCTCCGTCCTTTTTTTCCGACGTGATCGCCTGGTTGTCTTGCGCATGCACATTGACCTGGTTAAACCATCGCTGGGCTTGAGAAAAACAGTGAAGCAACCAGCAAACGAAGCAATCAGAATCAGGAAATCACACTTGGATCAATTTGGCATTTGGCCTCATCTGTGCTGAGTAAAAGCTTCACCTTAGCTCGAAATCATAATCTGCCGTACACTGAAGTGTGGCATCATCGTGGTACACAACTGTGCTGGGTATCAAGGCAGTGGGCACTGATCCAACCAATGCTGCATAGATTAAAGGAGTTCGTCCAGCAGAATTGCAACAATCAAAAGGACTCTCACGTGTCCTGGCGAATGTCATGGTGACAAAAAACTTGCCCGTTTAGTATAGAACCACAAGGATGAAGAAACGCCTCCCTTATAGCAACCGATTTGTGAGAGAATTGGTAACTGTTTGGAGAAACGTGGAACTTTTGGAAGCTCTTTGAAGTTCAACACTTCAGCATTGAAACTTCAAAAGGTGCAATCAACACAATTCAGCAAGTCCTTCCCTATATCTTTAATGTTGAATGCCTTTGCATTAATACACTTCAAATATCCAACTAGTCATGCCTTGGACATGTAGGGGACTCCCTTCGCACATTCAGCTGTTTCATGGCCCACAAAAAAACGCAGGTTTCAACACGTCTTGGTAAAACCTTGGCAACTCCGTAGGTCACACTTTTCGTAGTTTTTTCTGTGAAACTTCAGCAGCTATGAATGTTTACACAGCTTTTCCCACACCTTCGCGAACAACCTGCCATGTTTGAAACGAAGCTTTCACAAATTCATCAAAGTGGAATCAATTGGAGCCTCAAATTTGTTTGGTGAAAATTGGAGTTTTCCAAGAAGATAACTTTCTGCATAGTTTGCCTCTGCTATCTCCTTGAACTTCTCGAAATCTCCTGAGCTCCACAGCAATTGTTTCGAGTCATCTAGAAAACGATTTTCGTGTAAACATACGCACATATATCATATGCCTTGTAGGAAACCCCAGGAAAGACAACAACCATGTGTTTTGGTGACATCAAGGAAAAGATAGGAAAAGTAAATCAAGTGCATCCGCGATCCACGCCTTGCTGCTCCCAGCAAACCAATGGCCTTGTACCAAACAATTTGGAGTGTTCTTGCAAAGTCTTGTGGCAGTTTTTGTCACATGCATGGATATGTACATATGATATCTATAATATATTGTATATCATCATCCATCTATCTTTATCATCTTTTATTCTCAAATTGTCCACGCATATATTTGTCAACAAGGAAGTGAAACGTTATTGCAATGTTCCTGAAGCACGGTCTGCCGCTTTCAATGGATTTTAAAACCTCAACCATGTCAATCTTTTCAGAAAACCATCTGTTCAATTCAAACACATGATATAAATAATTGTTCCCTTTGAAGTGTCTATAGATTTCATGTTGTGGTTTTGACATCCAAACAGGCCGTGGTCACTAGATTAAGTTGAATCGATGTCTCCAACGCGGCGCGCATTTCTTCCATCTCGTCCTCGGAGTCTGCGAAATTCAGCAATCAAAGCGCTGACAAATACGTTGGTGTGACAAGATTCCGCCATTTCATCATTGTTGGTTTGCCAATTGGTGGTTCAGCCCAATTCGGCATAAGCAACCAATCATTCATGGATTGAAAGGTTTGACTCCAATGCATAATAAAAAAACTACTCTAATCAAAGCATATTAAAACATGCAACGTATCTGAATTTTTCATTCAAAAAATTATTCAATCGCAAAAATTAAGGCTTTTTTCATAAGTCGCTTCGAGGAAGCAGCGATCTATGCTCAAGTATCGTTGGGAAATCAACAGTTTCTAAGTTGGAAGGTTCTTAAAAGAAGATGTCCAAGACAGGAATTCCCTAATCTTCGCTAAGAACATGCACGGATTCCCAGCTACCCCCTCCCCTTGACCCCTACCTCGCTCAGGGTGACTTTCTTGATATGCTTTTGACCCACCAGACTTATTGAAGTCATGTTAACAAAACCCTTCCACTGCCCTAGGTTTACATTGTAGGCTGTTGAAAAAACCTTAAGCTACCTATATCCTATTTACACTGGTGGGATGTGTGAGTCATGGTTTAGGTAAACCTGAAGAGAAAACAACAAAAGATGGAAGATTCTCACATCTCAATCTTGATCCAACACAATTAGAAGCCCTTGTTAATGCTTCAAATCAAAGCTGCATTACCCCCTTGACCCCCCATGTGTTTTTTCTCCTCCCCCTTTGTTTGTCAAACATGAAATCTCTCCCTTGCGGGTAAACCCAACAACTTTCTCATCCACTATCACGTCCCAAGTACCATCACCAATGACCTTGGCCACACCCATGTCAGTCAACTTCACATGCCCTGGAGACCATGCTATGCTGGCGATGCGTCCACGTTTTGGTTGGCCTTAGGGAAATGAAGGGGGTGGAAGAATGAATTCCCCGATGTTTTGTTCAAATCATCAAACTATAAAATCAGGGAAGTTATATATTAATTGGTTAGTTTGGTGATGCAGGCACCCAAATGTTTAAACGAAACCAATTTGTCAGAATGGACCATCTTCTAACTACAATGTTGGAAGTGAAATTTCCAATTTTCGTTTGAAATGGGCCGCCTATAATGCCCTTCCATGGCCCGTTTCAACACCCAACCAACGATACGAAAGCCAAGTAGCTCCTCTTTGTACCTTGGCGTTTGAGCGTTAATTTCGAGATGCCCAGCCCCTCCAGTGTGAATTTTTTGAGACCTTCCTTAATGGCTCAATATGGATCCCGGGATACATGGTGATGAATGATCTGATTTTGGGGGCTTTAAAAAAATATCATAGTTCACGAAACCAAACTTAGACCCATGTTTGTTGAGATTGGCGGTTTGTAAGACCTGTTAATATCTCAAGTACTTGAGACACCAAAGTTTAAATACAGACCAAAATCCAAGCCCCAAAATATGCACAAAACACCGTTATGGTCGGTTTTGGGGCGGGGGGGGTAGCATATATATATATACGTATATATATACATATACGCATGTATATATATACATATATATTTAAACGCATATAATGTGTTTCTATAATATATCTATACATATACATTGTATGTATGTTTCATATATCAACTCTTGAAGATGATTTTGATAGATGGCGCGTGAAGCAATTGAAATCAGCAGCACTGGATAGTGAGAAGTCTCATTGTCTCACAAATCAACTGGCACAAACAATCCGTCCATTTGTTGACAAAATTCTACACGCAAAGTGCCCATGAACCTTCATACTGACAAGTGGTAAACCAAATAAAAAGTGCCAAAAAACCTGCTGGGTGATTTCAACTCAGCAAAGAAAGGGAAACTTGAATCCTTTTCGGATGCATCTCAGTATGGATATGTCATGTGTATGGATCTAATTCATTGAGAAGATTCCAACAAAGTGAATGCCTGGAACCTCGCCTTTCCAGCAGCCAAAGCGGTTGGGACAAGGAAGGATTCCTTGAAGGCCCGTCATGTCTTTGGGGGGTCTCTGCCGGGGAAGGCGTTGGCTTGCCACATGTTTCTTTGGTAAGAAAAACTACGGTTCTTATTGAAGTTGATTGCAAGAAATTTTCGATGTTTTCACCATGTTTCCCATATTTTCCGGAGTCAGCTCATGTTCGGGGTTAAGGAAACAAGCCCCACCAAATCACCACAAAAAAAACAAAAACATCAACTCATGACATTCCAACTTCCAAAATCAAATCCTTCAACAACAATGAAAACGACTCTCCTCCGCAAGTTGTTCCCGAAGTGAAGTGGGGTTGTCCTCAGCATGTCCATGAAAAGCCGACTCTTAGGGTCTTGAAATGGCTCCCCCATGAGCTCATATAGGATGCCATATCGGACAATATCGAAGCCCAAAAATTTACCCACCATGTTGCTTTTCCCAACAGGCCGTTGATGCTTTTAAGTAGCTGCAAAACTTGAAAAAACGACCCAACCGTGGCTTCAGGTTTTGAAGGTTCCATACATCTGCTTGTCTGGGTTTGGCTTACCCGACTGAAGCGACTGGGCGATGGAACTGCCACCTGCAAGCTGTTATCGAGTCGTGTGGAGGTGTTTGGGGAGTTGTAGATATCTGCAGATATCTACAACCCATGTTACAGGGTTCAACAAAAACCAACCCCAAACAAGGCACTTATTACAAGGGAAGCCCTTCCACATTACCAATATATTTGCATCAAGCTTGAGCCCCCCAAACAATGGGTCCCATGACCCATGACCCCTGTATTAAACTTCTTGTGGATTCATGATTTCAAGTGGATATCCTTGTAACTTGGAAAATGGTATGATTCTTGTTGATTAAAAAAAAACTCCAAAAATATACCCTTGCAAGTCCGAAAAAAATCTCAAAAAATATCCTCCGAAATATAAGAACAAAGTTGTTCTTTTCCAAGAAATTTTGTGGAAAGTCGTTTCATTTTGACACCATGACTTGGCAGGGTCAGACCTCCACCTCTGGCACGTCTGGCGACTCACTCCTGGAAAAAACTGATGCCACGTTCTTTTGTATATTTTGTTTCATCACCATGATGCACAAAACATCGTTGGAATCTCTTCCAGAATACAGTTTCCACCCCTGCCTCAAAGCTTCTTTTGGCTTCCCTGCCAAGGGTCGAATCCTTTCTGATCAGCTAAAAACCTTACCGATCTTGTTTGCAATACCGGCAATACCTGCTGCCATGATGGGTTTAGTCAGGACAACGTGCCTTCGCTTTTTATCACTTCGGGTCGTGGATAGCCTGAGTCGTCTTGGCACTCAAGAGAGGTCAGAGCGGGAAAGAAGATGTGAATGGATGATGTAGGTTGAAATGCACTTGCAGCTTGGGGGTATCATGATGACCACACGTCTTCTTCTAATAACTCTGAGTTTCTGCATTTTGCCATTGCAACTACTTTTAGCAAGCAAGCTCATCATCTGGTGAATCGAATCTAGTGTCTTCTATCTGTCTTTCATCAGATTCATTAAGAAAAAACCATGGGAAGTGGAACACGGCACAAACATTTCCCACACAAAGCCATCTTGTAAATCAGAGTTTTTCCTCCCAAGTCCCATCTGAAGCCTTGTTTTGCCTCAGCCTGGCTATCTGAGCATGTTTTTCTGCGAGGAGATTTCAAAAAATTATCTTGAGGTACCGTTGATATGTAGTTTATCCCATTATTTACAGGGTTTTTTAGCACCATCCCAGGTGGTTGGCCTTGGGATTTCTGAAGCATCAACAGTAGTTCTCCAAAAATTTTGAGAGAAATCTAAGGGCCTACATCATGTACACATATTTAATCATATGGGTGTTTCCAAAAATAGGGGTACCCCAAAATGGATGGTTTATAATGGAAAACCCCATTAAAATTGATGATTTGGGGGTACCATTATTTTTGGAAACATCCATGTACGTTGATGCATTGCACGTTTAACAAAAGCCCACACCTGTGGCGATGGCATTCGCAATCGCTTGGGGCTTTGTGACCTGTCGTCATGTCCGACCCATCTGACCCTCATATCTGACTTGTCAACCCTACCCTGCCCAACTACATCAACTACATCAACTACATCAACTACCTTCAAATTGCATCACTTAGCAATTGGAAAAAACATGTTGAATCACTGATGGTCATCCAGAATCCAGAATTTCCGAAACGCTTTGAGTTATCCATCCGTCATCTACATCAATGGATGAGCTTCCAACCTTCCATAATAGGAATGACTGGTGCTCAACGGTGTGGCCGAATCTGTATCTCCTTTGCGAAGTTTCCGGCATTTCCGCGGCCGTTTTCAAGTTGGGAAGTTTCACCAAGTGCTCTCCTTGGGTACAACTGAGCCATTTGGAATGTGGATTTATCACATCTTTTCACAGCTATCACTTCTGAGAAATCTTCAAAAGAGATTATATAAAGATGTCTGAGGAAAATCCTGACATGGAAAAAACTTGGAAGAACAATTTGTGTATAAAATCTCTCAAGTGTCCAATCTGATCATCCCATCCCTCCACTTTCAACCTTACAAAAATACCAAACATTGAACCACCACCCGAACCTAGCCAAAACGGTCGTCCAGGTGGAGGTGCCTGAAACCATCGGAAGCTTCATCTCTCCCAACAAAAATTCCTCTTGAAATCATCCTTGCCCCACCTCCAAGCTAGGTTTGCCCGCCATGCCACGCAGCGAACTTCGATCTGGTGACCGGGACCTGAAAAAGCGGACGGCCGCGACACAGAAGATACCTGACAACTGAAATACCGTTATTCAACACTGATATCTTTTTGGGGGGGCAACGATCTGTATTTACATGAGATCAAAACTCAAACAGACTCAAATTTTGAAATGAACTTATATAAAATGTGTAGTCAATTGCTACTTGGGCCTCATGGTGTCCTTCATTGTTTTATATCATGTATGCCTCACAGATGTCTGAAGAAATTTATCTAAGTGGTGCTCAAAAACCATGGGTGTTCCGCTTTCGTGGCTGTTTAGTTGGACTTTTAACACAAAAAATGCATGGTACATCCTCGCAGAAATTTGGAATAGGATTTGACTCGTAGTTGCACCTGTTTTCGCCAAAGTCTTGAAGGCAACAAGATCTGCTGCGTTGTTCCGCAAGATTTCGGACGGGGACGGCGAAAATGAATGATCGCAAACCACATTGAAAAAACCTAACAAGCTGTAAATTCCTACACTTCCAATTTGCAGGAGATTGTTGCAATTCCAAAAACCTTGTTTGTTTTCAACCGTTCATTTTTACTAAACCTAGGAATTGCACGTTATTCTCTGCTTTCATGCTGGGAAAATAGCCATTTTTCCGACCCAAGACGAACCGCCTGCCACGTCCACGCTCAAAGATCCGAGGCCCGCTACCTCCGTACAAACTTTGGAGGTAGCAACCAGGTGGGATTTTTTTTACCAGGATGTCATCGTCAACAACCGGAGGTCATATAGTTTGGATCAGCTAAAATCACATCACAAACTTCACATCTTCATTGAAAAAAAATCGAGCAGACCAATAATAATTATAATTTTCAAGAAGACATTCGGATAGAAAGAAAGTGCCACCATTAAAAAAAATAAATAAACAATAAAACAGATTCAACAAAGTCACAAGACATGGAAAAAAAATGACAAACAGACACCATCATCTTCCCTTCAAGAGCCAAATGGCAACCGTCACCTGCAGCCAAGCCAAATGGCAACGGCAGTGGTACAGGAGGTGCTGAGATACCAGGGCCTTTCAACGAGTTGGCAATGTGCAACCAAGGTGTTCATCAAGGAAACCTAAAAACAAAACAAAACAAAAAAACACATCCAAGCTTCTATATACATGAGGAACTTGCCGGCAATCCGAAAACCGTCGCGTTTTTTGTTGTTGAAGTTGTACAACTTCTTTCCTTTCCAGCCGTTTGGGAACTCTCAATGAATAGAACTCTGTTTTGACATCAAAAAAACACAACACAACTTCCAAGTGATGTGGGTAAATTGCCATCCTTTCACCTATCGCTTTTTTTGTCCCAATCTTGAGGTCGCCATTGCTCGCGATTTGCCTTGAACACCATTTCTTAGACGAGCACTTTGCTCTCGAAGTTCCTTTCGTGTGGTTTCCAACAAGTGATTTGGGGGACATGGGCATGGCATGGTCATGGAAACACCTGTGTACCCCTGACCTTTCATATTCACTTCAAAAATCTCAGAACCAGTAACTCATGGCTGGCCGGTGACAAAATCTGCAAAGCCTGCGTTGCTTCTTATTATTCAGGAGGAATTAGAAGAACAAGACCAAAGGAGCATTCATACCATTCTTGCTATAAATCTTCGAATAGGAATACCATAATCAAATATAAAATGCTAAGACTAAGATACTACTATTGATGATTCAGAAATCCCAAGGCCAACCACCTGGGATTTTGCTAAAAAACCCTATAAATAATGGGATAAAACTACCCAACCTCAACTGGTGAACCGCCCGGATTTCTGCAACCATGGCACCTTCTCGTAAGTGAGAAGCCATGGAGCCCAAAGGTCTGACCTTTCGGGGGATTTTTCAACCAAAAAAAAATGAAAGATGCCATGCTGCATACATGAAAGATATGAAAAAATATGCCATGGTTGGCTTTTGATCTGAGATCACCATATTTTTGCCAACGAATCTTTTTTTTTTGAAATCCCTGAGGTCCCTTGCGGTTTATGACTCGTGACGGGTCTGCATCCTCAATGTGGATCTCTGTTGCGACTTGTTTGGTAAATCCATTGGTTGATGTACTTACTGTAAAATGGACCACCTCAAGTTTCAGGATGGGTAAATTTGTGGTCAGGCTTTTTCATTTTTTCACAGTCTTTATGATATTCTTGGGTATCTTAGATGTTGGAGCAGCGGAATTTCATCCTTGAAACTAATACGTACCATCATAAATTGCCTTTCAGCACCAAACATCCTGACTCTCCGCAAGCTTCTATGTCCCATCAATATCCTCAGCAAAAAGGAAAGATTGCAATTCTCGCGGAGTTGAAGATTGTATGTATATATATAGAGATATATAGATATATACAGTATATATCCCCAAATCAAACATCTTTGCATCCGACTTCACCCCTCAACAGCCAGCCGCACCTGTCCGATGTTCCTGCTTTAGCTGCGGTTCGACACACAGAGACGGGAGTGAAAAAAATGAGTACCTACCAAACGAGGATGCTTTCCTTTCCAAGAATAACAAGGTAGTTGTCCCATAATCAAATGGAAGGGTAGGTATATACTCTTCCCTACTCCAAAAACATATAAAAACATGTTGCATCCATTTCGCGACACAAATGCCATAAAGCCACCGGTCACCCCCTGTCATCCCAAAATCGCCACTCCTGTCTTGGAGACACCATCTCCGCCATCCTCGAGGAGTTCCGATTCCAATCCTTGGATCTGATTGTTTCGGGCTGGAATCGGTTGGGGGTTGGGGGTTGATTCTCCCAAGTCATGGAGGTTTGGATGGTTTGGGAAGATGATGTTCCTTCTCCCAATTGGGGGGGGGTGGATTTTTTAGGTTCCAGCCTGTTTTTTTTAATTTAGGGCCAGGGGTTTCTACACATTCATCAAAGCTAAGCATGTTGGACCTATATATTCCAGGGCACCTTTAAAAGGATGCCATCGGCCTAATTTCCTCCATCAATACCGTTGATGGTATTAACCATTTCAGGGGGTTAAAACACCGGAAATACAGGACTTTGTCCAAGACTATCATCAACATCTTGCTTCCATGGGAGGCTTGTTCTACGGTGGCGCATCGACTGTTTTTTGCCTTTCTAGCAGCAGCAGTAGCAGCTGACAATGCCACATCGCGGATAGCCTGCATCCAACATGGGAAGATGCCAGTTCCGTTCATAGGGCATGTTTTCTTTGCTATGGAGAAATAAAGGAGCTTAGAAAAAGAAACCGCCCACTTTCAAAGTACTTGAAAAATCTTGACCAATCATTTCACTCGAAGTCACATCACTCATCGAGAAAAGTCAAATCAAAGCAGCCTTAAAACGGACAAAGAGTCTCATGCAGTACCATGGCTCGCAAAAAAAAAAAGAGATCCAATCATGATTTTCTTGCAGGGGAACTTAAAAAATTAACAGAAATCTTCCAACCAACCAAAAACTATGACTCAATCATCCCAAATGACCATAAATGACCTATTCCTACCATGATTGTCTGGATTCATCGTATCACCCTCACATTTTCCTCAGATTTGACGCTTGCCAACCTCTGCCCAGCGTGCACTGGCAGTATCGTGCCCTAAGATGCGGCACACAAACAAACGCCGCTCCTCTGCGGCGGAAGCCTAAATGGCGCCAACCGTGGCGTTGGATCATGAGTTGGTCTCTCCAAAGGAAGGCATACTGCCTTTTCAGTTTGGAGGTTTTGAAACGGAACGGTTCATTCAGTACCTTCCATCAAGAGTGAATTCACAATTTGGGAAATTCCCTAGGCATCTGTATTTAAAGAAAGACATTGCTCGCCGGGAAGCTGTGTCAAAGTTTGGTGAATCTTTGGCCAACTGGTGCGAAGTTGTCTCCCCCCAAGCGCTTAAGAACTGCCACTCGAATTCGGCTTCTTGATGTCATGCAACCCAAAAATCATTTAACCAGTGAAGTTCTCAAGCTGTGACGGGAAAAAACTCCAACAAAAAAGGGATCCTGGAAGCATCTAAAAATGAATCTACTAGTAGTTGCTGGTTGAACCAACCCATTTGGAAAATATGCACGTCAAAACTCGATCATTTCCCCAGGGGAAAACTGCGACTGTAACTTCGCCCTGCACAACCAAGAGTGTAAAACAAACATTTGCAAACAGTGGCTTCAAAATTGAAAATGAAACCTGTATTAAAAATCCACGAAACCCAAAGATCCCAAATTGATCCAAATTGTTTCATTTTCGAAAATAAATCTCAACTCAGCTTCCGCTTCTTCGTACTCTCCACGCCACAAATGTGCTTCCTCATGGAGTCTTTCCGGCACAATTGAAGTGGAAGGGAGAGAGGTGGAAGGATTAGCAGCCGTATTGGCGTATATTACAGTCATTGCTTTATTATAACATATCACCAGGTAGTATGATATCCGAAAACTCAACAGCCAGGGTGTTGATTGCTCATTTGACTCCATCGGAAACGTATGAATAGATGTTTCATGGATGCAGTTCCTTGATAGATCTGAACTGAAAAAAGTTTGATGATTCACTTTGATGTTGGTATATCACTGCTTTCACCATCAAGCCACAAGTGTTTAATTTTGTCATCAACTCCTCACGTTCAAAGCAAGCATCTGCAGCCAGCATTGCTATACTGGCACCCATCCAATGCCGCGCCCGCAATGGCACATTCAGAGTCCCTTTTCGTTCGGATACCAACAGCTGGCGGTGCAACTCAACCAAGTCCTCAACAAAACGACCAAAAAAGAAACTGCAATCTCAAGAAATGTCGAGGAAAATCGGGTCCTGCCTAAACACTGCTGTTAGTGGATAGTCAAGGCTTAATAGGATTTTAGGCCCAATCAAGAATAATCAAAAATATCATCCATCCTTCGGAATCCGTCAACATATATCCACAAGTTCCAGGCTGTCCTTCATCCATGTCTCGTCTTTCAATGGCTTTTGCGGCAGTTGATCCCCTCGAGACCATCGGCAGCTTACAAGTTCCTCCTCCGCCCTCAAGGGAGCACAGGCCTTAATGCCGCCATCGACTGTTCGGAGGCAATTTTTACCCCAATTTCACATTGTTGGCACCATGTTTTGTAAGAACTGACCTTAAAGTTCCAAGTTCCTCAGCTGCACATAGGTCCTGGGTTATAGGGTTACCCAACCATTTCCCATATGAAGGGTTGTAACCCTATAACCGTGGACCTATGTGCAGCTGAAGTTTTTTTTGAATTGGCAATTCACATCCTCAAATTTTCAGGACCAGCTGCATTGTAACGCAACCACCAACGACTGGAGGCATGGCGCAGCTCCTAGCGAAACGAAAATCATCCAGTCAACCCCG